>WBMV01001737.1:19684-274773 GCA_013396655.1 Campylorhamphus procurvoides | reverse complement strand
CCGGCCCCCGCGCCCTCCGCGGGAGTCGCCAGGCCAGTGCCCTGCAAAGCCCGGGGGCCGTGGGGTCTCCGGAGCCTTGGCCTTGCCAGCCGCCCCACCTCGCACCTCACCCCTAACCCCTCACCCCTTGTCCCTCATCCCTCACACCTCACACCTTAACCCCTCACACCTCACGCTTCACCTCGTGCCGGCGCAGGCCCGCGCACCAATAGGAGCGCTGGAGGGTTCCCACCCCGGCTCCAAAAATCCCTGCCCTTGGCAGGCTGGACAAACAATGGGAACTGGAGGAACCCCGGCCACCCTGCAGCCTCACCATGCCGAGCAGGAGCATTCAGCGTCAAAACCAGATAGGTGTTCCATGAGCAGCCAGCGTGCCAAATCATGAATGTTTCAAAGAGGAAAGGGGATAATCGATAGTTGCGGTAGGTGTCACAGGAAGGTGGCATAGGATGGAGGTGTAGCTGATTTTCTGTCCCATCGTGAATGCGAGGTGCTGGTGTACGCTGGAACAGCCTTCCGTGCCCTGTGACCGAGGGCACCGTGTGCCCAAAGCATCCGCCTACCCAGAGAACGTAAATATCCCCAACTTAAAGCCTGATCGCACTGGCAGTAAAGTCCGGGTTTGTAAAAGAAGACTTAGTCTACCTGTGAAAAGTAGAGGAGGTATTGGATAGCTGGCTTTCACTAAGAAAGGGTTAACAATTACTGTAAATGTTTGTGTAATTTACATGAAACCTCAAGGCTAACAGTGCTGTCCAGCACAAGGGCTTTCGCCTAGATGGCTTTTACCTCAAGGGCTGTCATTAGCAACAGCCTAATGACTTAAAACTACTGTGTTTTCTTAGCTTGGGTGGGATGAAGGGGTTAGAGAGCATGTATCGTGCTCTAAAGGGAATAAACAAGCGGTGTGTCAGGGAATACCCTTCTCTGGGTAGCTGAAGTTAGCTCAGTTGAAAACTATGCTGAAGATTTGGCAACAGAGTTGAATGATGTGATGTGGAGGAATACTGGAGGTTTGTTTGTTAAAGTAGGCTATAGAGAATTCCCAGATCACCACTACAGGCAATTTGCCCCTGAGGTATGCTGTAGAAAATTCCTAGCATAAACAGTATCTGGCATGATGAGCAATCTGGGCATAATTAGTAAAAGGGAAGCATGGCAACATTCCCCCCCCCTCCCCCCCCCATTCTGTTGATGATGCTCAAAATGAGACTTGCTGGAGCTTTGAAAGTCAGGATTAAGTGTTTGAAAGTTTATTTTATTTCAGGTGAAAATTTACAGTCACCTGAAAAAAAGTACTAGAAGAGTTTGTATCTACAGAATGAAAGTAAGTATATTGGTCAAGAGTTGCACATCACATCAGCTCCTACACGTTGTGTGGCTTCTGTGGCTTTCAGGATACAAAGTGAAAATTAAGAAAGCCCATTTAGCAAAGATTAATAGAAGCGCCAGCCTAGATTTCATTTTTTTCCCAGCCTTTTGTACTGTATTAAACCAGATTTACTACAGCAACGTGTGGATATAACAGATATTTATTTGAGTGAATATTTGTTCATTTGACATTGGGTCTAAAGGATGACACTTTGTCCTTAGGAGGTTGTGTTTTCCTTGGGTATGTTGGTTATGTTGTCATCCACAGAAAGAGTGCTGCACTGATAGCTATGGTACAGTTTGAAGGAGAGGAGCAGTGCCAATTGTAATAGCCATTATTACTAATCTACTTATAATGATCTCTCTAGCTTTTCATATACCTCGTGATTTGACTTCAGGGTAATTTTAACTGATGCACCAATCATGAATACTTTTCTTTTTCAGTTTATTGGATCCTCGAGTTGTGGAAGTGCTGCTGGCATTGTCAAGTGCAGTACCTTCCTAAGAAAGTCCTAGGTGAGGCCTACATTGTTTTCCTCAATCACTTGCTTTTGTTGTTCATGTTTTGTTGCTGTTGTGTTCTTTGGTTGGTTGTTTTTTTTGTTTTGAGGGTTTTTTGGGGTTGTGGTTTGTTTTTTGTTTTTTTAAACAAGCCCTGCTTGCAAAGGGGTTACATGTTTTTTTCAGAAGCTCAATGTCTTTTTAAGTCTGTCTTCATCCCTTTTCTGTCAGAGCACAGGTATGAAATTTCTAGTAGCACACAGAGGTTTAACAGCTGCCTTGGGCTGCACAGACATGTGAAAATATTTTTCTAGGTTTAGGTATTCACAGTTCAGTCTCTGCTACCTGACATGAAGTTCTTAGATTGCAAACAACGCAATGCCTGGGATCAGAATTTGGGTAAAAGGCATTTTCTGCTTCTCAAAAGAAACCTATGAGGGATGGAAAAGTCATTGCTTGATCTTCTTGCCCCAACCATTTTAAGGGTGTACAGATGGTAAAATAAGGCCAGCATACATTTTTCCATGATTAAGAGCAGCTCAACTGAAAATTCTTCTTAATGTTTAAATCCTTAATAATGTTTAAATCACGAAATCATTGTTTCGTGGAAGTAAATACATCTCCACTTGGCAATGTATCTCTCTGTTCTATGTGTCTTCCCATTCCAGGTTGTGTTAAAGCCGCTGTTGGAGTTCTACTGCAGCACCACAGATAGATGGGCACAGGTTGCAGAACCAGGAAATTAATGATTTTTTTTAAGGTAGGTGAGGTAAAATTTAGATTGTGTTTTTATTAATAATTAGAGACATACTAACAAGTCATGGTAGCAACTAGTGCTCCTTATAAGGCAGATCTTGTACAAATATCCAGCATGTCTTTTCTCAAGATAAGTAACAATTTTAACAGAATGCTAGGGAAGTAGATCAGGCAAAAATCTTGTACCAGGAATACATGTAGTGACTTAGAGAAATGAGTATGGGAAGACTGCTATAGGGTCAGTAGCTGCAGCTTATCCTGTCATGCCTTAAACTTAAAATCATCACTATAAATGGGATTATTCTTACATTGTGATGCAGTGGATTAATTTGTGTTTATGAAGGAAAAATAAGCACCTAAAGAACAATGTCCCTACTATGTTTCAATTGATTTGCATCCTCAAGAATTTACAAGAACAGCAGAGGTAACCTTATCGTCCTCAAACTGAGGAATAAAGTCAGTGTGGCAGGAACCAACCATTAGGAAACCACTTCCCAGTCCCTTTGTCAGCTGGTGTTTTGGCCATCTGTTGGTTTTTGTGTTGCCACCTTACAAATCTTGGCATGGGAATATGGTGGAGGAAGGATGGGGAGGGCACTGAGGGGAAGAGATGAAGGCAAGAGCCAGAACACTGCTGTGCTTCAGTTGTTCTTGTTTGAAGGACAACTTTTTGGAGGCTGCTATAACTCAGCAATAGTCTTGAGACTGCTCTAACGCAGCCTGTCACAATGGCTAGAACTTGGGATGCTTAGAAGAGTTTTATCTTTACTTCCTCTGAATCCTTATGAGCTTGAATAAAGCCAGGAAGAGAATTTTACCAACTGTTTTTTAACACCGAGTTAGCTGTTTAGCCAGGGTTCTGTATAATGTTGAATAACTGCTGTATCTAAATCCATAGAAAAATACTTAGTGGGCACTAAAGCACTACAGATATTAATTAATCTTTATCATAATCCTATGACGTAGACAGTAAGTCCTACTATTTGGAATACATTGTATTTGACAATTGCATTTTACACACTAAAAGACTAAATGGTCAGTTGGGTACTGGTTTTCAGTGAGCAGATTAGCATTAAGTACTTTAAAACCTAACAGGTAAATGCATGTTTTTGAAGCAAAAAGTCATGTGTATGATGTTTATATTTCAGTGTTCCCACTGAGTTCTTCTAGTCTATTGTGTGAATTCTTTCCTTGTGTGTGGATTATTGATGCAAGAAAAAAAACATAGTGGCCCCTTTGGAGTTCCTGTAGTCATTCATATGAATCAAGTGTCTGTGCATATCAAATGAGTATTAGTGCTTTAAAAAAATCCATACTTTATTTTTTGTTGAAGGCAGCTTCACAAGCTTTTAACGTCTATAATTTTCATTTTACTTGAAAAGCTGTAGGAAAAATGAGAAAAAATAATTAGGGAAAATTCAGGTCGGATTGGCCTGTCTACTGGACAATAGTAATTTATATTTCATAAGGATATTTCTCTCAATAAATAAGCTTTATTTCACCTGCAAGCAGTGTCACAAAAATAATTTTTTCTCTTGAAATTTTAGTTGAAAAATTGTCCTTGATGTATAGATATGGGTAGTTTCAGCTTGGTTTAACACATTTAATTTTCAGTCCAGTAGCATGGATGCTTGATTATATTAGAGTAAAATGTAAATACTGGCAGACATTTACCTCTACCAAAGTGTGAGAACAATAGGTCTATAAGGAACTTCATAAATTCCATAAAATGATTCTGTGATATATATTCAACAGTACTGTGTGTAAATTGTAATTTAGGGAGAATTTGGCTCTACAGATACAACCCTGGCAGACCAGCATTTTTAGAAAACATTCATTATTAAATCTGCCCCTTTTCTCAAACGGGGTGTAGAAAAATGACATTGTCATTCTTGGTGTGTGTGATAATCTGCTGTGAAAGCTGTTGTAGAGAATAATGTTGAAAGCCTAGTAAAACTCTCATTTCCCTGTTACAAACAGAGATATTCCACCCCTAAACCATCTCGGATTGAATTATCTATATGTATATACACAAGCATATGTCTTAGTGCTATCTACAGACTTGTTAGATTGGAAACCTTTGGCTCTGTGAATGCTTTGGCTCCAAAAGACCAAAGCTTGAGTGAAAGCAGAAAGTTAATAGGCTGGTAGTAACAGAGCCAATATCCTCATTCATGCCAGCCAAAGGAAGGCAAGATAATTATAAAGTCAAAGTCACTTCACTGAGTTGAGGTCAAAAAGAAACCTACACATGAGCCTGGCGTTATTCATAAGCTGATGGATGTTTTTATAAAAAAGTAATAATTAAAATTTGCATGACTAAATTGGCCTATCCTGAATGTGTTATTTAGAAAAAGCATCCTGGACAGCTCCTTACTGCTTCAGTCTGACTAACCTATTTATTTCCCTGGGGTTAGGTAAGTAAAAGATTTCCTTCATTGCCTTTAGGGCTGGTGACAACTGGCACAAATAGCTTTATCTGGCGTATCAGCAGTTTGACACTTCAGTACCCATCAGGCTCTTCAAATTCTGACATCCCAAGGAAGAAGAAGGAACTGATCAGCATTTAAAGAAAATCTTACAAATTCCCTGAGAGCAGTCACACCTTTTAGAGATGAGTCACGGTGCTTTACATTTGCCTGCCTGGAAAGCCACTGACACTTCTGAATGCACCCTAATTATAGGGAAAGGCCCATACATATTTCCCATTACCATGTCTGCACTGGATAAAAGGCCAGCCTGGCTGATGCCTGTTCTACAATAAAGAAGCAATACCATTTTTAGCTATAAAGACCAGGATTACCCAAGACTCCTGTGGAGTAGCTTTGTGGCATCTTGCTTTTTGCTAGGAACATTATTGTCTGCATTTATCCACTCCCTTCCTGCTTCAGGAGCCCTAACCTCCCACAAAGGGACAGGAAAGACAAGTCAGGGCCCTATCATGATAAATCACCCCTGCAAATAATCGGGCAGGGCTGATCTTCCACAGTCCAGACTCCTGAGGATGCTGGGCAGTTTCTGCAATAGAAGTAGGTGTTGCAACTACTAGCAGTTTATTTTGTGTCCTGGTCAGTGGGAGTTGTTCCTATAGCAATTGCAGCAGCAGCAAATGTGTGTCAGGAATGGATCTCCACCCACGGTGGTGGTGAGGGCTGGGATGGGAAGACCGCCCTAGCTAAAGACATTCCCCCTATTTGATCTGTAACCTCCAGTGCTGGAGCAGTTACATCCAAGCAGAGAGCCTGCGTGGTGATGTCTTAAATAATTGGAGCTGAAGCCATCTGAGAGGGAAAGTTAGACCCTGGAGATACACTGGCAAAACTCAAGGGCAAGAAGGGATTGGATCCTGAGGGCAGATAGAGGGTTTCTGTTTGTCATCCGGCTTGTTGAAGTGTTTCTCTGAAGTATTTTGAGTGGTGAAGTGGTGCAGCCTTAGAAATGAGCTGCTTTCAGTGTTAACAGTCATTTTTATTACCCCCACCCGTGTCATGTCAAGATGTTACTATGGTCAAGTAAGTAGTTCTTATACTATCACCAGCCAGAAATCTTTGCCCAGAAAAGAAGTTATGATTAGCAGGTGTGAGACTGGTCTGATTTTAATATTGTCCCATGGTTTCAACAGCAAACTCTTCTTTCAGCTTTTGTTTCTTTTTATATGAGACTTTCCATTTTACACTTTGAAGCAACATCCTCTTTCTGAGTGAAAACTGAATCAGCCTCTCTCTGAAGTTCCTAATTACTTCTAGGCTTGCTGGGGAGCAGCTGATGGATGAGTGTCCTTCCTGGCCAGCCGCGTGTGCTGTCTCTACTGCACTCCCAGCAGAGAACGAGACATCAAGGATGTTCTTTGTGCTCCTGCAAAGCACAGCTACACTACCAAATGAACTTATTTCTCAATTTTTTTTTCTTAAAAACCCATTGTGTCACTTGCCTACCTTTATGCACATGTATGTCAACAGGCTGACTGTTGTGTGTTTTCCAGCATAGTAATCCCGGCTGCTGCTGGAACTCTCTTTCACTGTGCGGAGTGGCACTGCAGTGTGTGCTTTTACTTACAAGGTTTGATAAATATGTAAATTAACCTACTCCCTCTCTTCAGGTAGGAGGGTTGTATGACTGCACTTGTATCATTGAGTATGCTATTCATGAGGATGACACAGTGGGGCAGGAGCTTGAGGTGGAAGTTTGAAGTATAATTAGCACAACGAAAATGTCAGTTAAAACTTAAGTTGAAATTTCCAACCAGAGTTGAGCTGAAATGATGCTCCTGTGTTCTGTGCAACACTGGTGTGAAAGTCTAAGAACTGCAAGCTTAATTCATGCCAGCTCTACTTGGATCAGACTATCTATAGTATTGCCTATTCATACTTGAATTTCTAACAGTTATCATTTACTACCATTTTACTATGTTCTCAGTAATATTTAATATGAATATTAACGTGCTGTGGTTTTAAGAGTACTTTTTGGTTAAATAAAAATAGAGGGGACTGTACTAGGACAGAATAAATAAGAACATGGTGCTAACTTCAAAACAGCAGAAAAAATATGCCAATGAAGCTGCTTCCACTCATCTAACATCAAAAGACGACTTTACTTTGTACTGTATCCATGATCTTGAAAGCCATGAAAAAATCTCTCAGGGGTATTCTTATTCCTAAGTTACCTTACGTTGTTTTAATTAATTAGCTAAATGGAGATCATTATTCCTGAGGTCTGCTTATTTTTGTCTCTCTTTCAGCTATGTGTGAGAGTGAACTTCTGGCCTTTTCTGTCAGGCTGATCATGATTTTAAATAGTAATATTCTTGCTACTAGACTGTATTAATCCTACGAGTGGAAATTTTAAGATAGGGAGCATCTTGGTCAATGGAATCAAATTCATCCACTTTAGTACTGAACTGGGACACGGGTATTTAAAGTTAAGTGCCTAAATGCCAGCATATAAACAGATGGCCAGCTTGTTTAAAAAAAAAAAATAGTAACTCCCATCAATGTTTTATATATGATATCTCCTAATATCCGGTATAGATACCTGATGTATTGGTGTGGTACTTTACTATCTCAGCATCAGATCAATGAAAAAGGAGATGTAGAACCAAAATGGTTCCATTAATCAGAATTATCACAATAGCCATTTAATAATGGACATTTTGCAATGTGCATTTTAAGTCTGAAAAAAATAGATTTTTTTTCTGTTTAGTTACCTTTCTCAAACTTAACATTGAAGTAGTATGGTGCTAATATAACTCTGGCTAAAACACTTGTTTGAAACCTCTCTCAGTGAAGTAGTACAATGACATTGATTCATTCTATTAAACTTTGGTGACATGGATAGTGACTCAAAATGTGTGAAATCCTGAAGCAAACAAAACTTTTTAATTATACATTATTTTTCATTGATATCTTGTACTAAAGAAGCAGTCAAGTCAGTCTTTCCATTCACTAATTTATTTTAGACATAGAAAAACAGTTTTAAAAGTGCAAATAAAATTATTTTCTTTGCAGTATGTCTTAAAAGTTACTATGCTGTTGATGGGATCAGTCTGAACTATCAAAAAAACACAGTTCATACAAGTAATGTCCTGCAGAACAGGAAGAGCTTTTGTGCTGAGACTCCGGGTTAACAGGCCTAATCTGTGGTTCTGCCCTGCACAAAAAAAGAAAAATTAGAAACAAGTGGGAGAAAGCACCTATTGACCACCCCGCAGTATTCAGATATCTAGATCTCCATTATCATTGTCTTTTGCTACACATTAAGGGAACAAACCCTACAGAGCTCCATAGGTGAATTAATATATCTGTTTGGTTTTGTATTTTATTAACAGAAAACTCATGCTGCTGAGTGCAAGATATAGAACTCTTGAATTTCCACCTCAGAGCTGATCTACAGCTCCACTGTGATGTTCATTGACAAAACCAGATCAGATGGTGCCAGTCAGTGCACTGGGCTGTTCAAAGCAGCAAGGAGAGAAGGTGAGCTATATTATTCAGCCAGAAGGGCTAAAATTGAAGTAGTATAATTTAAATATATCTACCTTCAAGCTCAGATCTCACCACAAGAGAGGTTCCCAAGATTGGTGCTTGTAGGTTTTACATATTAGTGAAGCTCATTTCCTAAGGCACTTTGGTATTCACACAGACTGTACTCAGACATTCCCAAATTGTCCAGTCAATCACGATTGTCATTCAAGTAACCACTTTGGAATATATTGGTCACGTTACAAACTCAATTACAAACACAGGACTGGACTGTAAGGAGACCGAAGCATATTTACAGAACAGGTCAACCTTCTTTGGTGGACAGTAATCATGCAGCTGTCACGGGACTTAATATCCTTCAAAGAAGTTGACAGGTTTCTGGGAAAAGGCACTCCCTAGAAATGTACAAGATGCCTGCTTGTGATTTGGGGTGATGCCTGTCCACCTTTGCTGCAGGATGCTTCAGTACCTGGCAAAGGAACTCTGAGATGGTCAAGATCGTATCTGAAGAAGCAAACTTGTATTCTTTTCAGAACTGTGCTTAAGTTAGACTGATTTCCACATGCAGTAGAACTTGTAACTAATAAATAAATAGCCTTTTCCCATCAAGCATTAGAAAGGGGGGATTTCTATTCTGTCTTCAGGTGTAGCTGTTCACTAATAGTTACCCTGCCGCCTGGAATCTAGGAGGTTTGCTTCCCTCTGTAGGCTGTCCCTCCACAGAATTTGGTCAGTTTCAGAATATCATTATTCAATTCAAAGGTTTGTTTGCTGGTCACTACCTAGAACAGCTTATTTTCAGTCAATGTTCTCTCCTGCCATCTATTTTACATTATGAACAGTGTTTTTCCTAACCTCAAGGGTAAGTCTCATGACGGTAGAAGACACAGAAGACTTTTGAACCTCTTGCTGAAACAGGTAAGAATAATCACAACATTCACAGTCTTCAGGGTAAAATATAACATTATTTTATCCCTCCTATCCCCACAATGTATACAGCTTAAAGCATCAATGAAGAAAAGAGGAAAGCAGAAAAGGTCAGAATGGAAAGTGAGAAGAGGAAATAAGTTAGATAAGCCCTGTTTGAGGAAAGAGTGAATTTACACTTGTGGTCTCTTGTAATATTGGTTATTAATTTGTGAGAGAAGATCATACTCTGTGGGAAAGGGCAGCAGAGACTGACAGATGAGATAGATAGCATTGCTACACTCTGACCCCAGAAGTCACAGAACCGGTCTGAGTTACCTCATCTGTAAAATGAGAATTGTTCCTGTTTACATTTCAGGGTCCTTGGAAACTTTAATCAGTGTGTATTGTTAAAGCTTATCGAGACCACCAGTTGCAAATACAGAATAACCTGTGTCTTCTGGACTGTCTTTTCCATCTCTATATATTCTAGCCAAATTAATTTAGAAACAGGTACTGTCAGTTCAGAGTTTCTTGGAAAATAATCAGCTTTAAAAATGAGAAGCAGGAAGGGTTGTTGTGAAGCATGTCTAATTTTAAGGCAGAGGAGCACTGCTAATGCACACTCCTATCTGCTGTGGTGCTTGTCCTCCATCCCTGCTTCCATCAAACACAGTCAAGCCTCACAGACTGCTTGGGCTCCTTGGAGACTGTTCTCTGGAAATAAAATTGACATTTTCTTTTGTAGGAAAGAGTTCGTTTCTTTACAAGAGCTGAAGATGCCAACCTTGCCTCTTTTGTCCATACCATGTACTTTTCTTGCCACCAAAAGAAAGGACTATTCAGCAGTTGCTGTGATAGGAAAGGTTGAACTGTGGTATTTCTTCTGGAAAAGGTGCAATAGCGAAATGGAGAGGTCTCATCTCTGTAGGGGTAAGTGATGCAAACAGAACTGTAGCTCTTGTGCTCCTCTATTGATGTCTGCCTTTCCACAGTTGTGCAGGATGATGTGGATGTGAAGAGCATGGTGGGCATAGGCAGTTATGGAGGGGATTGCCTTTTACGTCATGTTCAGCAATGCCCACCACAACATTCCTAACAGCAAGGGCAGTACAAGAGCTGATGAGATGGTCTGGCCCTCATTAAACCAATATTGAGAAAGGATTAAAATCATTCAGTTGCATTTTTACATTTTAAATTAACTATAAACTTACAATAAATGACTAAATAAAATCAAAGATATTTTCATCCTCAGATCAAGTTAATTGTAATCTTTACAATTATTCCTATTTTTGTAACATTTCCAAGCCAGTTATAGTGTCAGTGACTACATACATTCACTGATTATTAGTTACTCATTAGCTGTCACAGAGCTCCATAACTTCTCTCACCATGACCTCTTTCCCAAGGCAATCCTGGAGCATGAGCCTTCTTTTATTGAAGTCTATTTTCCAACATCATTCAATTATCTGTGCTGAACAGCTCCTCATTCTTGCAGTTGCAGTGTGCAACATTCTTCTTTTTTTCCCTCTCTGCTCCATCTTGGAGAATATCAATGACATCCAAAACCTCTGATCACTTCCATCTCTTATCTGACCTGAAATATATAGATTTTTTTCCTTTTGTAAGTTCCATTGCTTGTATCACTCCTCTGTGCTCCCACAATTGATATTCTCCACGGGAGGATTCTTCAAACTGTTTGTTATAGTGCCCAACAAGTTTCCAGTGGATCACAGGAACTGTGAATTTTCAGACTCTTGAAGGAACAATGACTTCCTGGCAGTTTACATCTACAGCTGTTATATAAAGCTAGCTTTCACTTCCTTGCCTTGGAAGCATTGAGCAGATGCTGTTTCCTCAGAGAAGTGGAAGGGCTGAGTGGATAACATCTCCTGTGAGATACCTTTTTTTCTTGCATAATTTGCATAAATTTGTTCTTGCAAATAATTTGAGAGGATATCCTCCAAAGGGACTACTTGTTAAGTAGTGCCAATCTTTACTCCCCAAAAAGCCATTTTTTAATCTCCATATTCTCATCCATTCTCCTCCTCTATTTATTCCTCTTTGTCTTCTCTGATTTTTTCTCATCTTTCTTTCTCTGCATTTGTCTGCTTTCATCCTTTTAGGTTCTCATTTGTCAGGTTGGCCTTCTAACTCGCTGCCTCATTTCACCTTGCACTCCAGATCTGCTTTTCCCATTTGAATGCCTGCTTGTCCAGCCTTGTCACCTCTCACCATAATAAACCAACTGCTCCTTGTAAGCGCTTCCTTCATCCAGTTCTAGACTTGGTTTCTTCAGGAAACAAAATACCTGTGATTATACTATATAAATTGCATTTTAAGCCTTTGGCAAAACTTGGAAGAGAAGTGGAGGGATTTCAAGTGTCTTTAAGTTTATCAAAGAAGATGGCCACACAGAAGAAAAGGAGTTTATTTAGTATTCCTCTGAAAACAAAGAATGCAGTTTGAGCCCATTTTTACTAGACAGTAGAAAATCCATTCAGAGGACTGTGGGACGCTCATTGTATTAGTTATTACAGTATTAGAGATTATATTGTTAATCTGGGTTTATCTCCTCTGTGAACTCTCCAGGTGCAAACTCTGATTTTAGGTTTTCCCACGGGTGCACCCGTGAAATTATTTTTCTCCCCTGTGTATTCTTTGCTGTCCAATGACAAGTGAACTCATGGGATACTGTTAATATTATTGAGTAACAAAATCAGTCAATCAGAATGTACAACTCCAAAAGAAAGAAGACTTCATGGACTCTGATATTCACAGAATCACTACCTCCTGGTGCTTGTTTCCTAATCTATTGTATTTTTTAAATCATAAATATTTGAGATAAGGGATCACCTCTGTTTTCTGACCAGTATATTGTATTGGAATAGTAAGCAATTGTTATAGTTAGAAAAATGGTTCCCATAGTTTTTAAATATTTCTATATGTTACATATGTAGAAAGATTAAAGAAAACATGCTTTCAGTTGCACTGCCTTTTGACAGTATTAAGTTGAAGATTCTTTAACACATGCTTGGAATATTTCAGGCTTAACTTGGTACTATGAAATCCTTAATACAGGCATTTCTTAGGAATATAGAACTTTCAAGTGTGAAACGTAAGAAATAATGAGCAAAGATAAGTAATATCCCAGTTGAAATCAAAGCAGAAAATACCTAAATCATTTGAAAAGACATGAATTACAGTAAAGTAGCTGTTGTACAGTGCAGTGTATAATGATGGGAAATGACTGTGGTCTACAGTAGAATGGACTCATCTTGCAGTGAGCGAACTACAGAAATGGCAGGGAATCACTTCTGTCTAGAAATACACACTTGGACCATAAAACATGTTAAAAAAATGTGGTTTTTGTAAAGATAATTTTTCACAATTATTCATAGAGGACTCTTGATACACCTGTATAACTCACCCTATTTTGTCTGATTTATATGGGAGTAGTGAGTACGTGTGAGATGTTTTCACACACACACACACACAAAACCGAAACCAAGGATATGAAAAAAAAATGGCAATTGTACTTAGGTGGATTTAGTGACAGTTAAAAAGTAATCTGAGTAAAAGTGGGAACATTCTTTGAATCCTGTGCAGTCTGCTATACACTCTGTGTTCTGTGTGTAATTACTGATTTACACCTATATGGAATGTCACAATTCTTATTTGGTTAACATTCTGTACTGGGTTAAGTTGTATCATAGCTGCAGGGGTTTGGTAAATTGGTACTTTTCTTATTTCTTATTATCTTTTTGCTCACCTAGAATATGTTACACGTTTCAGACATGACCTGGTTCTGAATATGAATAGGTTTTCACTAAAACATCATCCGTTTTTGTTGAAGGTGTGATGAAAAAGAAGAAAAAAATGTTTTTACTCCAGTGCACTGTTTCCATGCTTCAGCATACTTGTGTCCCCTAGGTGTCATATAAGTGATAAATTAACACTATTGGCAGCAACCATGTTTCTATATATCTTTTTCACAATAAGTGACCAGTTATCAAATATAATTGCCAGCTATTCTCTGACTTTTCAAAAACTCTAGAATTCTTGAATTCTAGAATGGCATGGACAGGTTTGCAGGGAGAAAGACCTGACTAGATTCTAAGAGGGGGAAAACAGTGTATTCTGAGTCAGTGTTAACTAAGTGGTTCATATACATGTTTTCAAGCATGACCAGTTTGTTTTTACAAACCTGCCTCCTTTTCAGCCCACATCTTTAGTCATTAGTTTGTTTTTCTTCTGAGGATTCCTTTTCTATGTAAAGAGATGTGTGAAATGATCCATGTGGAAAATTTACCCACAGCATGTTACTGTTTTATGGAGCTCCTGCTAGGCTTTAGTGAGAGCTGAATCTCTAGGACATTTCATTTTAGCTAGGAAACAAAAGTAATGATGATATAGTCACCAGTTGATAGTCTGAGGGCCGGAGCACCTCACCTATAAAGACAAGCTAAGAGAGTTGGGGTTGTTCAGCCTGAAGAGAAGGCTCCAGGGAAATCTCAGAGCACTTTCCAGCACCTAAGAGGCCTACAAGAAAGCTGAAGAGGGACTTTTTACAAGGGCATGGAAGGACAGGAGAAGGCATAATGGCTCCAAATTGAAAGAGGGTAGATTTAGGTAAGATATAAGGAAGAAATTTTTTTATTATGAGAGTGGTGAGGCATTGGAACAGGTTGCCCAGAGAAGCTGTGGGTACCCCGTTCCTAGAAGTGTCCAATGCCAGATTGGATGGGACTCTGAGCAACCTAGTCTTGTGGACCCCCCAGGGCATGTTGGAACTAGATGATCCTTGAGGTCCCCTCCAACCCAAACTATTCAAGGATTCTATGAATTCAGCACCTTCATGAGCAGCACAGAAGAACTGTTTAGAATCTTAAAGTGGCTGTTACTACCTGTCATCTTTCCAATGCTGTTGCTTGTACTTAGACCAAATATTGTTATTATGGGGGAAAAAAATGAGGAGGCTCATATGAAACTGGTATAAAACCTGAAAGATTTAATTCAGACACAGTTTACACAGTTTAATTGCTTGATTTTGACAGAGTTGCAATTACACTGCAGCAGGTCTGGATCTGGATACACATTCCCTGCCAGGAGCTGTTACACTGCCAAGGTGTTCTCGCGTCAGTGTGTGTCACAGTTGTCTCCGCTGTTTTGTCAGCCTTTGGTGTCACTAGATCACCAAATTGTCTCAATGCAGAAATGTAGCTCTGGTTCTGGGATATACTTCTTCATTTTTCCTAACTCAATTCACAGTGCTGCATGCTGTTATCATTCTTTTGGACTGCTGAGACAATGACTGCATTTAGACCTTCAACAATGGCGACTTCAGTACCCTTATGAAAAATGCGATTGTGATCACTGCGTTCTACATTCATCACACATTGATGTCTTTGATCACATCCTGTCTATCCCAGCCAAACCTATGTTACTCTTTTCTTTGAGGACTGATGTGCAAATTGAACTCACCATTTCTGATGTAAAAGCTTACTTTAGTCTGAGTCCCCTTCAGTCCCCTAAGTTTGAAATATTTTTTGGTCCACAGATGAGTAGTGCTGGCCTGTATGTTCTTCTCTACATTTCTTATCCATTGTTTGCAATGTTTAATCAATAAGAAGAGGTATAAAATGTAGCAAATACAAGCTGTACAAAAAGCATTTAACCAATTGAATGTGGTCATCTCTATTTGAAGAAAAAAAAGATGTTTTGATAAACTACTCACTTAGCAGTAAGAAATGTATCAGTTGATGTCTTCCATATGTATTCTCTGATTAGGCCAGAAACAGCTGTGTTTAGAAACCCTTAACTTTAGGAAATGTAAAATTCACTTACCTAAAATAGGAAATGATTTTTTTCTGTCAACAAGTGCTATGAAAGCAGTGTCTTTTCTAGGTGTGTTCTACAGGAATCAAGGAACTTACGCCTTGTAAATTTTTCAACTGTTTAAAAACATTCTGGTCTGTATTTGTCTATTAATATGTATCAGCTACTTATAATGGACTATTTCTGTAGGCTATTCAGGACATATGGAAAAAAGCATAAATAAAACTTGCAGTTTTTCCTTCAAGATCTGATTTATATTATAAGCAAATAGAAGACATTCCAGGAAAAAAACCTTTCATGAGACTTTTTTATTTGTATTATACATATATTGTATATTGTATCCTGTGTAAAATTGGAAAAATAAAATAGTAGCAAGTTAGATTTCATTAAAATCTGGTTTATTCCCCCCCAGGTGAATGTTTCTTTTCAACTAAATGATCTCTAGTGAAAATATAAACCACCTGTCCTGTAAGAATAGCACATTGAGGAGTGCTGACACAGCTTCACAAGTCACCACATCATCATTCACACATCATCTCCTGCTGAAAATAATACTTTATCTTCAAGAGATAAATTCAGCATAATTGCAGGAAGAAAGATTTATGTTTGACATCAGGAAAAACTTCCTAGACCTAAGATTACCACTCCTTCCTAAGTGCAGTGAAGCAATAAGGTAGGTCTTGTGAGATTGTAGAATCATGGAGGATTTCTGAGAAGGTGCTAGAGGAAAATATCTATCAGAAATAACTTACTCCTGTTCTGGAGTAGGGAGATACATTCCTTTGATTCCAGTCATGATTGTCTCCTCATGATCAGAAACAGCATGATTCAGCACTGGCTCAAAAAATTGAAAAAATTAAAGCATTTGACTTCTGTGAGAAAATTTAATTTTTCTCTTTTAACCAGAAATGAAAACATATCAGCTGTGAGAATGTCCAATTTGTTTCACAGTCTTTGGGAAATACAAGAAAGAAAAATAATGGGCTTCCTAGAGTGCTTCACCTTGCCTATGGGTCCTTTCATGGAGGAATAGAGGAAGTGTCCACACAGTTCTGGCTTCCTCCAAGAGCAGTCTAGGTCTTGAGTGGCTGGCAGACACAGTGGGTCTGCTTCACCTGGTAGCCAAGAAATACCAGAGAGCTGACCTGTTGGCCCTGCATGCAGGTCTGTAGGTGAAAACTTGTTACTTTTGAGTGGAAACAACCTGTTAAAGAGTAAACTTCCCCATGACAGGCTTATGGGCTTTCTTCTCATCTCTGCCGCATTTCTGCCAGAGTAAATCGGATCCTATGTTAGCATAAGGGTTTGTACACACAAGTGGAGAAGTTGTTTCCCAAAATAACCTTGACTTGTGCTTACATAGTGTTTTGTATTGCTGTGTATACTGCTTACTTTAGTCTTTTAATGGTGCACTGCTTAGGATGTTAATCTCTCTGCTCAGGACAACATTACAAAGGTTGAGGGTATCACATGTTTTAATTTACTGGCTTATTTTCTGTATAAACTTATAGCCTTACTCATCATATCTTTTGCCTTTCATTTCGTTTTCATTGAATACTGTCTTATCTTCTGAACATACCTCTTAATGCAAGGTGTAATATTTGTACACACAGATTCATCAAGCATGACATTTGCCTCCAAAAAACTTTTCTGAAGTGTTTGCTGTTAACAACACTTAAAACATTTGAGCTAAACAATGAGCATTTTCAAGCATTTTCAAAAGCTTTGAAAGTTAGAAGGACCTGAGTAGAAAGGCTTAGAAAATGTCTTTTCAACCATAATTCTTGGGTTGCTATAGCAATGTTATAATAGTGTCTTATTAATAGCAAACTACCTAAATATGCCTTACAAAAATCTGTGCAAATTTGTGCAATATTTTTTGTCAGTGCTGGTAACAAGCTAAAGAATCTATTAGCCCCTTTGTTTTGGTCTGCTTTAAGCCAGGATGGAGCATCCTGATTTTATCTGTTTTACTTTACCTAAGCCAAATGGTTATCTAAGTTCTGTAGATAACAGAAAACCCTGGTTCGATCATCAGTTTCTATTTACATGCACCAGCTACATGTACATGCCCAGCTCCTCTTCTGTGCACAGTTTCCTAAATAGTTGCTTTTCTTGCTTTAAATGATGTCTGGCTATGTCATCCCTCTGTTAGAATGTCAGCTGCAAAATGATCTTCAGTGCTATATGCTCTTTTTTCTTCTTTTGATTCCTATCCTGACGGTGCTAGTGGCTATGTAGCCCCCTGGAGGTGAATTGAACCAGACTGTCAAACACAACAGTATTCCACTAACTTTGGGTGAAGGATCTGTTGGGGAGGTGGGAGGTGTGATTGTAGCATTTCCTATTCCTGTTACTGAATATAATAATGAATAACAACAGGTAAGATGTCACGCTTCTTGAGAAGTTAATACATTTTTCATGCTCTTCACAAAAACCTTTTGATTGTCTATCACTGCCTTGAGGTCATGTCACTCAGGAAGAAAAAAAGACCACTGTGACTGGAAAAAGAGTTTATCCTGAACCCTTAGAAAGAGTTAACTCCATCATCCACAAGGCTTTTATGCATAGGAACTATTGCAATCTTGATTTTTATGGATGTGGACATTAGAACAGAGTATTTTGTGAGCCAGGCTACTTTTTCAAGATTTTTATTGCTTCCACTGCTTCATACTCAGTGTTTCACCTGTGAGAGAGTAAAGCAAACAAGAAAAAGTAGGAAAAAATTGCAAAGAACTTTGACTTCATGACTCACTGATTTACCCAAATTCATAAAGCTCTTTGTTGAGGGAAATAAATTTTTCTCTTCCTGTACTGAAAATAGGACATCTGATAATAGTGCTGATGATAGAATCATTGAGTCTATTATTATTTTGAAAGTTAATAAGTACTGAATAAGATAAATGGCTTTAATTTTGTCTCACAAGATTTTACACATTACCCAGAAGACATTTAAATCTCTTCTGTAGAATAGCACACCTTTTCAGAAATGTCCTTCTGACTCATTAGACTGCTTGAACATTGCCGTATTTTTAATTTTATGGCGGAATCACTCTGCTACTTTTCTCAACCTTTTTTTTTTAACAAATTGTCATTTAGCTTTATTTCTTCCCCTTCTGGCCAGAACATTTTCACATGGTTTCTGCAGGTGGTGATCACACATTACAAAAAAAAAGCAGTGCTGGTATGTAGAATAAGTATTTTAATTTTCATGACTCAAATTAAAATTCAAAATAATCATTATTAAGTGGGGATTAAAGCTGATCAATGATTAAGAACATTAAGGTGATGTATCTTTGTGACAAAGGAAGGATTTCTGGTGATTTTTGGCACTTACTCTTTAGATTTACCTTAAAAACTTTATACAAATTGGATTTCTACAAATGGATCATTAGTAGATTCTGGTTCAGATAAAGTTTCCTTCTCTGGGAATTGTGTTTATGCTTTCTTAGATCATTGTTCAATTGTTTTTCTGCAACCTCTTTCTCTAATTTCTGCAATTTCTCTCCACTAGTCTGTCCTTTTTCATAAAAGATGTTGGTTATATCTTCATTTACATGAACTACATAATTTAGGCTATGGAGTCTAAATTATTTTAGCTTGCAGTGAAGTTAATTTTCTCTTAAGTTCCCTAAGTTTTTCAGTTGTATTCTGCTGCCTTGTATATTTTGTTGTTTTTTTTTTTCATGAAGCTTTTTTATTATGCTGCTTTCTCCATGGAATTAAGTAATATATCAGAGTTGTGGGAGTTTGGGAGTTTTTTTGTGTTTGTTTGTTTTTAAATCCAAAGGCTACTCATTATATTCATTGCTATTTTTTCCTTGCTTTTGGGAAATTTTAATATTTCTTTCTACATGATTCTTCTGTGAAATTTGTAGGAGTATAGCTTAAAAACAGTCCTTTATTATTGACTTATGCAATGAGCACTATAGTGTATTTACTTTCATTTTTTGTCTAGTCCTTGTGTATGCATTTTTTGAGTATTTACTAAAATTTCAGAAGATACCAGTATTTGTCTGGACATACATATCACAAGTGTATTTTCTTTGTTACTCTATCTCTATTTTATTTGGACATAGTCATCCTTCAAGAGCAGGACTTTTGGCGTGTGAGCTAAATGTTCAATGGCATGCTAGAGTCAACGTGAGTTATTTGCAAACAATGCAGAAGACTGCGGCATGCTTATAGAGAAGCAATTAGGTGTATGCCTAAAAATACAAAAAATATGTTCACAAATGATTCCTGAACGCTAAACTTAGAGTAAATCTTATTTGCAATGTGTCATTTGACCTGATATACATGAAATCACATTTCAGCTGATGTTGCTTAGCTTGTTTGCTTGGTTTAACTTTACAGCTTCCTGTAATGACAACAAAATGGATTTTAGTTTAGAGCTTAACCTTCAGAAACTGTTTCCATTTTAGCTGGATGACTCTTCTATCCATCTACATCCTACCTGTACTTAGTGCATCTACCTCCTATCCTTTAATGGAATTGACTCATTCAGTGTTATTTCAGAATCCTCTACAGTTTCATTCCCAGTCATCACACATGCATGTTCTCCAGCTGATTATAGACAAGGACCTAACACAGCCAAAACTGTGTGCTTGGACTGTGCCAAGGACAGTAAAACAGTGTGAAGCCTGTGTAGGAGGGCTCTGTATCTGTTTGCTGTTGGTGTCACAACTGCAGTTACTCTCCACTGCTGTGCCAAAGTGTTCTGATGCCACATAGCCACCTGGCCTCACATAGCACCTTCTCTCAAGTGAGGGTAATTTTCTGCATCTGCTTTTCCCTCCCTGTTTAAAGCTGATTATTTGGACAGCCTGGAACAAGTAGGATACAAAGATGTTTTTCCACCAGCCTGGAAGACCTTTAATTTGTGATTGCATTTCTAGGTCAAATTTGCTAAGGAAAACTGAATCAAGTAGCTAGCCACTTTCAGAAGTCAGTTTTCAGCTGGTCTACAGCTGTCTTTATACATAGTTTGACCTGTGGCTCTCTAAAAATGCATTTAAGAATATTTCTGTAATTGGGAGACAAAACTTCAGGGAGCTATCTGGAAGAAAATGGAATTTTGTAATGACCAATAGGACACCCTTATGTGCTGTAAAATGACTGCATTTATTATGCCAAAATTAGTAAGAAATTACATATTTATTAGAATTACTGTAGTAATATGAATATTACTATTTAAGTGTCATAGAAGCCATAATTTATCCCAGTAATTTTCTGCATTAAACAAAACCTACTGTTGATAGCAGTTTTCTATAGATAAGCAAAATGCTTTTGAACAAAAGAGCTTGGCATCTAGAAAACTGCTGATTAGAATGGTATTTCTCTGTGTAGGATAATGTTACCACCATGACTTGTGTGCCTATAGTAGCATTTTCAGAACTGTGTTGTTATCATACTTTACAAAAAGTGTTGACAACGACATTTTATGACTTTCGGATCTTTAAATGTGACCCCTGCAATTGTTCTGTCGTGCATGTATATCCATGTATATTCTCTGTTTAAATGTATGTTGATTGAACAGTATGTGTATTCCATGTAGGTGATTTTTTTAAAAAATGAAACAGGCATACCTAGAAACTACATACCCTTTAAGGTGAGTGTATGTCACCCAAGGGGAAGAACATCATTGCTGCTTCTTACGCTTACTTGTTCTGTAGGTGCCAGAAGGCAAAAAGGAGGGATGAGAAGGTGAGAAATGATCCCTTTAAAATTTTTCAATTTAAATATTAATTACATTAAAAATGAAAGGATTTTTTTGGCAATGGCTCCATAGGGTCTGGTGCTTAAAAGGGACATGGTGTGGCAATGAGATGTGAAAAACTGTTTGTACTTCTCCTCTTCCCTCACTGTACCTCCCACTGAACATCCTTAACAGAAGAATGAAAACAGTTTAGTGAGCTGCCTGTCTGCATCTGAAGGGAACTTGCAGTTATGTACAGACGCATACATATATGCCAAATAAGAAGAGCCATAATGCATCATTACCTAGCAATGGAGCACAGAGAAAAAAACAACCCTGACACAATTATTATGCAGATGTTAAGTATCTATTTGAAAACAATGCCTATGTTCACTGTCTTAACATTCATTCACAATATTCGTATCAAAATCTAGAGGATAATAAGTTAAAAATAATCAATAGTCATTTATCATTTAATTTATTGCTACTTTCACAAATTCTAGAAGAGTACTTGATATAATCAGCTGAAGATACATCAGGATAATTTAATACATTAATAGTTAGAGGCTCCAATTGAAGCTCTAATTCCTTTTTGGACTTGATTATACATCTGTAAAATATTTCTTTCCGCCTACATTAATTGGTAATTTGGCAGGAAAAATACAGCAAATTAACCTATAATAATCATCTTTTACAAAATACATTTCTATTTTCTTGAGTATAGAAAGACAGAATACTCAAATGCATTACCCCTAGTCCACAGAGGGCACCTCAGACTGGGCCATTGAACCCACTGTCTGGACCCCAGCCTCAGGACCAAGGGCCGTGTCCCATGGTGCTAGCTCACTTAGAAGTCTCCTATACTTCATCTAACTAGACTGCCCTAAATCTAGCCTTACACTTAATTGCTTGGGTTCTTCTGGACTCATCCCTATCCTGGCCACTGAGTCAGATGAGGCCACATGAGGCCACAGAATGAAACACACCTTTTGGAGTTAGGCTGCAAGCCTGACTGCAAGCACCTTTTGGTTAGTAGGTGGAGTTGGATAGGTCTGAATTTGAGACTAGCTAGGTCTGTGGGTCCAAGCATTGGATTGAGGTCTGTTTGGCACTTATGTAAGAAGACAGCTCTGACTGATTAACCTGAAAAAAGTTGTTAGCAACTAAAAAGTTAATTCCTATTATCCTTTTGTGGTAGGTGACCAGAGCAATGCTCAATTTGCTATGGGATTGTACTGGACTTCCAAAAGAAGTTTAGAACTACAGGTCTCTGTGATGTGACAAACAAATACTATTTCTTCCTTCCCCTCCCTTCTCATTTCATCACATATGAAAAACAAATCCCCCCCAAATGCTCTGGCAATGGGTAAAGGAAGACCTGGAGGCTAGGCTTCCTCCAATAATTGAAAGTGATTAAGGAAGAAAAGACAATTAATAAGCATTCTACCAGTATTTGGCAATATTCTCTGCCTTCTGAAATAGTATGTTAGTACTGCTGTTAAGACCATCCATCAGGCCCACAGACAGAACTAGTAAACATTAAAAATGTGAATGACTATTTCTGGAAAAACATTTGCACTATTTGTATTAGTCCTAGAAATGCAAACTTATGGCAGCAAAACTACTCCAATTCATACTGAAGTGATTCACACTGAAGAAATGTTTCTGTGGAAAAGATGAACAGAATAGCCAGAAAGAAATTTCTAACAGCTACAAAGACTGTAACAAAAGCAGACATTGTGGCAGTAGAAAACAAATTGCCAGCTATTGTAAATCCTATTATTTTCTCAGTGTGCCTAAATAGCATACTACCAGGACTCCCACTGACATTACTAGCGTGGAAATAGAATATTGTTGTGAATGCATTTTCAAAATATTATAGAAACCAATGGGGTCCACGTTACTGTCTATAAACTATGCAATATAAGCTATCAAGCTCTCCCTCTCCTTTCATGTCAAGAAAACATGTTTCTTATGCAGAGTGAGCCTGATTTTTGGCAAGGCCTCTGTTTTACCACAATAAATGTAAGTAAATACTAGTGCATTCACAGGTTTAAAAGATGTTTTTAGCACCTGATTTCCATTTGACTCATGCAGTCTGCTACAGTTTTGACATGTTTCAATTTCATCACAAAACTTTACGTGAGGCATGTTGTGAGGAAATGCAACATGTCACGGCTGAACATCACATCCATCTCTTCATGCTCACACATGACCTGTTAGAGATGTTTCAGATCAGTTGTCTTGGATACAAAACAGGTGACATTGAGTGCTGCAATGATGTTGAGCAAAGTTTTCCCAAAAGATACATGAAAAAACAATATTTTTTCCAAGACTGTCCTAGCTATCAAAATTTTTTCCTCCCTCCATGCTAAATTATTGGTTTATACATAGCTTTCAAAAGAAGTGAGAGGGTTTTTTAAAACTCCTTATCTCTGTTCTACTCTATAGTTACATTGTAAAAAGCTCAGTCATACTTCAAAAGACAAACAGTTCATTTTGTTGACACATGGAGGAAGTCACATTCACACACAAATATGTGTGCACGCACACACACATTCCATGCTCTCTACTCTAGAATAAGCCCACATCAGAATATTTTGAAAAGTTCCCAAAGGATTTGCCAGCTTTAATGATCAAAACAATTTGAATATTTAGGTTCTAAAGCAATCAGGAAAATAATTTTTAGAATAAAGGCTAAAGAATTAAATCACTGGCAAGTACAAAGGAAGACTTGGGTTCACCAATACAATTGTATATCCAGTTCTTACACCTCAATTGTTTTCACTGTCATATGACACTAATTTAGATGTCCTTGTTGCCCATGGGAATTCCACAGTACATTAACACATACAATTAAAAATAAATTGCTTCAGATGTGTAACTTTAAAAAAATAAAATCAATAATCTTCTACTTAAGGAAAAATATACATTATTCTAAATTCTGGTTATTCATATACTCTGATACCATTTTCTTACATGATCCTAGAAATTTAGATTTTTTTTCAGGTTTTTTAGCTTATCTATTAATTCCACAGGAAAAGCAACCCCTTAAAATTCTCATTTTGAATAGACAGATAACTTGCCTGAGATCTATGCCTTTTAAATCAATGAATTTAGTATTTCATATTTCTCCATCATTTCCAGTGTAGAAGCTTTTCTGTCACTGTAAAACAATTTAAAAAGATAAGTTTTCTGTAGTAGTGAGTAATTTATTTAAAATAAAATTTCAAGTGTTTCATCTGTGTTTGCAATAAGGAGCTGAGACTGCATGAAAATAGCATGTATAGTAGGATCTGCAAGGATTGACAGCACTGGGTTTGAAATTATAATAGTACAAATTTCCAGAATAAACTCAATTTATAAAAATTTCATTAGGATTGCCAAGCCCATTTAAAGCTTATCACAGAAATGTACCTAAAATATCTTATGTGAAACAACATTTCCATATGGAATTCCGTGAAGAATCATATGAAGATTTGTGGAAAAACCATTGTAGGCAGAGTTTTCATAAATTCTGTAGTATCTTCAAGAACTTTTGTCTGAGTGTGGATCTGTGTGTCTGTGTACTGAACACTCTTTTTGCTACAGTTCTACCTTTCTTTGCTTTGGTAAAATCAGATCTCCAGATTACAGTGAAAATTTCATAGAACACACATGTTGTGAGTATCTTGTGGGAGAGATAAGTGGTGCCTTCATGGGAGACTCAGAGCAAATTTTTCACTGTGTAGCTTGGATTTCTCAGCCTGCATATATAATTTGGAGCATTTCATACAGTTCCTCCAGCACACCTGAGGGAAGTACAAATGTTCACATGAATAGCAGCGTGCATGCAGTACCAACTTCACAATAGACAGAGAACCGATTTTCAACATGTGAGGTGGAATAGATTTTAGCTTGCCTTATAAAAATTTCTCAGCTCTTTCAAGAAAGAACACAAATTAAGTAGCCTAAGTTTCATGTTGCATACAAAATTAATTGCAAAGCACACATCATTAAACTTTTATAGCCGATCTTGCCCTTGATGGAACATCATGAGCCGTGTTATGCACATTCCACACCATGTTACATTTTTACAAAATATACATTGTATTTTACCTTAAAAGATTTCAGGAGTGTTAAATCTCAAAATGCAAACTTCGGGAGATCAGTATGAATTTTACTGAGCAAAACTAGATGCATATTGCAATATAGATTGGACACACTACAGCTGAGTGAAACCTCAAAGGTATTGATGGATTCAAAATAAATTACACAACACTATGTCATACTAGTGTTTCTAAGAACTTCAAACAAGTGCCAGCAGTTTTCTCATACAGTAGTTGCAAAAGTTATAGACCTTACATTCTAGCACATCCCATGTCTGCAAGTGCAGGCATGAATATGCCCACCTGCAAATTATTGTTTTTCTATTTAAAACAAACAGAGAGAAAAAAAGCCCACAAATACAGAGTCATTATGAGAAATGAAACAGTTAAGATGAGAGACAAGTAGTGTTTGGATTAGGAAGTGGAAAGCCCCTATGCTACACTTAAATGCAGTGGTTAGACAGTTAATGTATCAAGCAAATTCCAGCAGCTTGGAAATGCAGGGGAAAAAAAACAATGCGAATTGAACAAGTGTGATGAATAATTGAAATCATACCCTCAGTGCAAGCTTTCCTGCACAGTTTTCCAGCTTGACACAGATTCAAATTTTATACTGTTTGTACAACACAAGCTTCACAGAACACAACTAAAATTATCTCACATGGAGAATTACTGCACAATCTGGCTGAATGTGGAAACTGTTTTGCAGAGCTTTCATGTGTAATAGCCCCAGCAGTGGGCTTTAAACTTTGACTTTAGTTCTCTGTTGATGTAATCTAGTAAACAGCATGAAGAAGTACCTGCTGGAGACAGATGTCACCTGTTCACTTCTTGTTGTTTCAAATGAATCCTGTGAATTTGTTTGTTCCACATGCAGCTTGAACAGTCTTACTAGAAGACTGATTTTGCACAGGACATCATGAAACCTCTGTTGTACAACATCTGTAATTTTTGTTGCACAAATTTCTTCATGTCTTGATGCTCATTTGCCATCAAAACAGACAAATAACTAATAGGGGGAAAAAAAGAGAGAAGTGCATGTATTTATTACTGGTTTCTACTTTAAGTTTAGAGGAACAAATATATCTTATCAGTATAATAATCTTGCCACCTGACTTGACAGCTGCTGGTTCTTTCTCAATCCTAATAACTCTGAGGGAGCAACAAGACATACTAGAGTACATTTCCCCCTGTCAGCCAGCCTAAGGATTAGAGCTAGAGCTGCTATTCACTATCCAACCTTAGCATCAAAACAAGTTGTTGTGGGTTTTTTTTCTTAAACTACAGTTTGAATTTGCTAATGACAAAGGGAACTCCCAGTGGGTGTGACAATCATGAGATAATCAGCTTCAGAGGATTAGAGGACCCCAGGGGGGTGATTAGCTCAGGTTGGCCAAGCCCTCTGTCATGAATTAATTCAGAAATGAATATTTGCATTCCAACACTGCATCTTAGTGAAACTGACTGCCAGCCTATGAATTTTTTTTTTATTATGAAAAGCAATTCACATTGCACAGGACAATTGGCAGCTGTGGCTAATGAAATGTGAGATGATTAAGCAATAAGGATCAGAATTTTGTGTGATTTAGTTCTGCCAATGATCTTTCAACACAAAGAACGTGTTCATTGTTATTTTTAGTCTGTCTTTTTCCTACACTTTTGCTAAATGCTCGATGGAATATTTTCAATTCATTTGATTCCATGGTTGACAATCAGATAACTTTTCCTTCCATAATTAGTAATTATCAACTGTACAAAAATACTGAATGCCATTGGGTTTGCATAATAAACAAAAAGCAGAAGTGATGATAGCAAGTTTGCTGGACTGAAAATGTATCTTTTGTGCACTTGACAGCTATTTGGGAATTTGAAATGGTGTTACATACTTATGGATGCACTAGTGAAATGGCCTCTATGTCTGACAGTTACATTAAATCCAACCGGGCAAAATTGTTGCCTGACACACATTTAGCCAATGCATTTGATAAAAGAGGCCGCAGAAACATAATCTGACAATTCAGCAGTAATTTAAATCTGTTTTATCAAATAAAGGAAAAGAATTATGTGCAATAAGAAACAGATAGAGATTTGTATGGCTAACTTTTTGCACTAAGAGATATCATCATATGTATGGAGGATAATAAACAAATAACAACCATGGGGGCTGCTTAGTATGGCTTACATGTGCATTCTCTCTTCTTTATATCCATTTGCCTGCTGGTTCCACAATCTGTTCTTCAGTGTTCACAATTTCTTGGATACATATTTTTTGTAATCTACGTGTTCTGAACACATATCTCAAGTTCCATATCTATAAAATGAAGATGATAGTGATGAACTTCTCTTGATACAGTGCTTTGAAATTTAGTTACAGAAAGCACTAAATGCCATCATTAAAGACAATTAATTTTGCTGTTTTCTTGCCTGAACTTACTTTTTTCCTTCTCTTTGGGAAAATAAAGAGTAATTCTGTTCCAGTACTGCCTCTGTTCCAATCAGAAATTGCTTTTTAACTGAACAAAGATATCTTAGAGTAGTAATTTCTGACTTTCTGCTCTATCAGTCCATTCTTCTGTCATATCCACCAAATATTATATAATCTGTTTATAAAATGTTGGCCTTGAATTGTGTTAAATTTTTCTGCTACATTCCCTGGGATAAACTAATACTTATTTTTTTGGTTTAATTGTCTTCATTGTCTGCCTAAATACTTCAAAGCACTAAGCAAAAGCTTTCTTTACCAGTCGTAGAAATAGTCATTAATGTAGCCCTGGTGACAGAAAAGCAGTAATATTCTGTAAAAGCCAACAATTAAGCCTCTTAGCTTGAATATTAAATTGTTTTTTGGTACGTGAACCTGGAAAAGGGAAGGGGGTAGAGCATGGAGTTGATAGGGTTTCGTGAACTTTCTCGAATCATAGCACATGTTAATCCAAAACCTGAAAGTTAGCTATTACTTTGTTCTTAATATTTGCATCGGCCTTGTTCCCTTAGAGCACTTCTGTACTTAATATCCATTATTAATATTTTAAAAGGAAATTTTAAGGGAGTTTCTATGGTTCTGTATCCCTGCTGAGATTCTTCTCCCTTAAATGCTTTTGCAACTTGTTTTTCTTTCTTCTCCTCTTAATATCTCCTTGAGTATGCTCCCACCCACTGACAAACATATCCATGGATTGTATGGTTTGAATACTGTGCCTTAAAAGCTGAAAGTCTAAGTGGAGTGGTGCAAATCTTATTGTTATATACTGCAATAAAGCACTAAATGTAAAAGAAGTAGACTTCTTGTAAGCACTGGAGTCAGTAACAACCTGACTGTGAAAAAGTTGCAGACATAATTCCAGTTTGATTTTAGTGGGCCTTCATAACTCTGGCCCTCAGAGACAGATGAAGAAACAGCTTTTAACTATGAATGGTCTTATGCAATGGAAAGCAGTCAGTAGTGAAGGCAACTTCATTGACAACATTGCAGTTCATCCATCATTGCAGTCAATACAGCAGATTGCCAAGAAAATTGTATTCTGTATTCTGCCTACTAACTGCTGCTAAGCCATGTCCATTGTACAGGGACAGGACATGCCTAAGGCACATGTTGGCAACTTCAGTAGGAGAAAGCAGGGGAAGAACCGGACTCCAACCAATACAACTGCAGCCCAAACTGCCACTGTTTGGGATTTTTTTCCCGGTAGTCACAGTCAACAAAAGTGACAGAGCTGCTCTGTCAGAGGACAGGCTGCTGCTGTACAGCACTGAGCAAATTGCGCTGCCAAACTGAGAGTGCTCTGCAGGGCTGGCCCTCGGCTCCTTCAGAGCAGCCCTCGGCTGAGCTGCTCAGATCCAGGCAGAGCACGGCTCAGCCAAAAAGGCTGGAGTAAGAGGGTGTGAGAAACTGCCCTATTTTCTATATGGGCTGTTTCTATCAGGTGTATTATGTCAGAAACAAAGGAATAGGGGGACCAAAACTTAAAGGTGCAGACAGATGCGTCTGTCCAGCAGGACATTCATACTGACAGAAATTTGGGTTGAAAGCATGTATGGGGACTTTTGACATTCCACAAGGCACCTTTCTGCAACTGCAGGTGCTGCTGTGTTTCAAAACTGTGGACCTTAATGTTTCCGTTTCAGGAGTTAAAGTACTTTGCAAGTTCCATTATTTCACTGTTCTAATTCTTAAGCATTCCCTTAATGTATGGTGAACAGATGTTCTTTTTCTTTTTTTGCAATGCATCTTGAATGATTCACACTATACCATTTTAGGATGGCAAACAACTGTGGTACAATATATCTTTTGCATTTTCCTTAAAAGGATAAAGAATTTTTAAAAATGTTTAAAGCTGTTTTATCTAAATAAAAAGGCATTGGTTGCATCTAATCAAATAGCATGGATTATAGGTCACTGAATTAAATAGCTTTTTCTCAGACCCTTAATGCTGAGCGCAAATGTGAAATTTCTGCTGCACACGTTACAGATAATGGATTTTCATCAGACAGGGAAATATCCCTTCAGATGCTGTATTATATTTACCACAACAAAAAATGTTTTAATCTTTTATTAAAATAGAACTTATGGCATTGTTTAAATTACATTTATTCTGTAACCAACTTTCTAAACTTAACTGGAAGGGTAGGTAGGTAGGTAGTAGTAATGCAACAAATGTGATGGCGATGGATTTCTGTGATTTGTAATGTTGTTTTAACCATTCTGCTGTTTGGCAGCAAAGGCTGTAGAAAGGGTCATATTCAACACTCACTAAAAATATATGAAATCTGGCTTCAAGTTAGATTATAAAAATATCTATTCTGGAATTTGTATGTGGTGCTCTAAGTTTCTGTTTTTGAGGAGTCACAGGCAGAGGAGTTTGCACCAGCGAGTTGCTTCAAGGCACTGAAGTGTTGTAGTAATGGAAGGGCCCAGTATCTGAAAGGCTCTGAGTCCAAGCTGATCAGTCTGGCATGGAAACACCTCAGCATGTTCAGCACTGCTGTGTAATTGTAAAGCATTTTAGAAAATCGTTGCAATAACTGTTTTTCAGCCATGAGTATCCCCTTCCTCTCACAGGAGCAAAAGTAATTCTCCTTCTTTTGAATAATAAGTGCTTGCTAACCAGTATACTCTCCACCACCCTCCCTCACCAAAACAGTGGGTTTGGGTTGGTATTCATAAAATAATTTGTTCTGGAAAAAGCTGTACATTAGTTTTTGTATTTGTGAAAAGGACATTCATATGGTTGTTTCAGTGATAAATCAAAAAAACCTTTCATGAGAAGCACACGGTGGGACACACACATCTTGAAAAATCTTACAAGTAAGCTTAAATGTATGCATTGTACAGCAATTTCAAAAGACCTCTTGTCCTTTCCCAATGTTAGCCTTATTTTAAAAAATAGAAGTCTTTGAAGATGTCTGAGATAAGACAAGCCATTGCTATCAGCCAACACCCATTTGAGAAAAAATGGCTGATTCACCAGCTGACAAGGTTAAAAATGAGATTTGATCAAAAATTTTCTCCAGAATTCATTAACTGAAGGATAAAAGCTGATTTTTCAAGGCTAAACTTTCTCAGATTGTTCTATATTTATTTTCAATGTTTTAATTTTGTGATGACAGCTCTGTGTCTGTCCAATAGCAATGTCCAAATCCCTTTTGATTACTTTTAGAAAGAGTGGCCGAGTGGCTGCTTAGCTGCAGGGAAAAAGCAGAGGCAAAGAGCTTCCTGCTCTCTGATTTGCCCTGTTTAAATAAGGAGATGGTCCCCTATGGATTTCATGGCTGCACTTTGGATCTTCCAGAATGAAAACTTTCAATAATCTCTCCCTAGAAGAAAAAAAACCCAAACAGATTTAAATTGTCTTCTTACTTGGCATTAAGGTTTTGGGTTTTTAAAAAGAAAAAAAAAATCACACAAATTGTTTTCCTAATATCCATAAAGAAGATGAAGGTACAGATGCAAACTTTGAGCCTAGGCTTGTCTCTAATATGTGCCTATTAAGGGAAAAATCCTTTGCAAGTATATTTAATACTTGAGATTAAAAGTTTAAGGGGAACAATAAAGCACAAAAATCTTTGTGTTTTCAATTCATAGTAATTCATAGAAGTATATCTGAAATGGAGAAGGGGGGGGATTTCTTGACAGAAAGCAAAACCTAAGGTGAGACAAATTATGTTAAGGCCCTGCTTTATAATTAAAACTTCTGTCTCTATCCAAAAGCATACTTTTAAGCAAAAGTAATGTTTGAAGGCAGGAGGTCATCTGGTTAGGGCTCAAAATAAAAACTCTTTGGTGAGTTTCTGATTTTTAACTATGTCTCTAATAGTATTGGATCATGTAATACATTCATGCAGTAACATCACAACTTAATGATCATTATCTTACTGATTTATACTATTTCTTTGAAAATAACCAGTGCTCTAAATTCTCTGAATGAAATTCAAACTTTTCAATATTAATGAATTATACAAAAGCTAGTTTTAGACCTTGCAGTTATTCATAAGTTGAAGTAAAATGATATCTTCAGAGCAAAATTTATATCACTCTAAATCTGCAACTAAAATCCAGGGAACTGAATGAAATATCTGTCATCCTGCTGAGGAAGTCTGGGCACAATTTTGTGTACTGGGTTTATTTTTCTTTTACATCAATTTATCAGTCTTCTTAGGGACAGTGTTACTAATGGAGTAAAGTGTGACTGTATATGGTTACATTTCATACTGGCCTTAATCCTCTTTATTAAGAGGAGCAACAGAAAAGACCCTGACTAAAACAAATAAACCAGCCATCTTAATAAATATACAGAAAAAAAATTAATTTGAATATCACTGAGTGATTGTTGGCAACTCTGGCATCTCAATTTAACCCCCATTTTTTTAAGTTAATTGCACATACACCTTTGATTTTAAATGGTAAACTGTACTTTCTTTTCTTTTCCCCTTCGTTCATAAAATACTGGATTTTAGCTTCTATTTCCCTGGGAAATGTGGACTCTGCTAGCATAAAAGTGATGTCACACCATGAGTCATATTGTTCATGGTATGGTATAATTTATTGTAAACTGCCAGGGCTAACTGTTGGTGTTCGAGTAAACCGGACCAAGTGGAGCCCCTAACATGCCCAGATTTATTGCATCAACATCAATGTTCACTGGCAGAGGGAAAGGAAAGTGTGACGTTGATTCTACTGCTGAGCTGGTGGGCCAGAAGCTTCCCGGGAAAGACAAACTATGGCGATGATCTTGTAAAGCTAGAAGAGTTTGCTGCTGTCATCGCTCTAGAATGGTTGTCATGTCCCATCCCATCCCATCCCAGCATCTAGACGTCTTCACCAGCACTCCAGTTTGCCTAGTGTTAGTATTTGCCCTGAAATATGAGATCACCATGGAAATTCGTTAGTGTGTGTAGCAGGGAGGTAACATGCTGTTATGGCAGCTTTCCATCCATGCTGTTACGTGTGAATGGGTTTCTGGATCCGCCCAATACTTCTGTTTCTCTCATTTAGCACAATTATATTTGATCAGCAAAGGACGTTAGGTACTGAAGAGAAGTTTTCATGTGGTGTTTAGTCAAGTGTGAGATGTGTTGTATCAGATCTCAGATAAGAAAGTGAGGTAATAATCAAACTTGGAGCATCTTCAAGTTTGGTCCTGATCTTAATACGCTTAAACAGGACAAAACGGTACAAATATGAATGAATGTAGAACAGAAATTAAGGGAAACTCTGGAAGAGATTTTTACTAATAAAAGGACTGCTTTGAACACAGAAATGTTTCTGTAAGGCATTTATTGACAGTAATATTGGAAGACTGGCCTTGATTAAATAAAAGTTTCCATCCTGTGTTTCTAAGGCTGCTAACATGCAGGTATTGCTTGTATTTTCACTCGTCTGAACTATAAATCTGGAAAGAAATCCACGGGAATGTTCACAGTACCTTTGTTAACATGATTAAAAGCTTGAAGGATCAAGGCTTTGACTCTGCAATTTAGCAAAAGGATTTTATGAGTCTGAACTACTAAATACTAAAAAAAATGCGAGTAGATTGTAAAGTCTGCTGTGGCACACACAGAGAAGGCTGTAGCCTCACAACACAAATCAGCAATCTTGAGGAAAGTCCTCAGAGTGTTTTGGACTTTTCTTGTTTGCTTCATCCCCCAAAAGACTGAGAGAACTTTTTTTCTATGAAGTTGTGTGACATTTAGTTTTTCTTGAATTCTGCATTTCACTTGCACACTTGTCATGTGACTACTAGAATCAAGGAACAGTGCATATTTATTAAGTGTCTTAAATCAAACTCAGATTTCACAAAAATAATTCAAAAGTACATCCACTGTAATCACCCATTACTTCATATTAATACAGGGTTTAAGTCTGAGTAGATTTTTATAGTGTAAAAAAGCACCTTCTTTATATGAGTCAAGTGAATAATTCACCATGAATAATTTATAAGATGAATTGAGGTTCTTCTTTCATGTACCACCTACGTGAAACAATTTCATTTATTTTACTTTTTTTTATTGTTGTTTTTGTTTGAATTCTGAGTTAATATGCACATCTGAAACCTGAGTTTCCTTACCTAATGATGCCTGGTCAAATAAGATCCATGTTTCTATATCTTGAATGGATGAGCAGAATATAAATATGTTGTACAAGCAAATGTTTTAATTACAGATTTTAAATCTGCTTTTGACAAACACCGCTTAATATGAAGCCTTCTCTCAGAAGTTATTACCAGGAGTAACATGAAAAGAATAAGATGCTTACATAAATCAAATACAACAGAGTAATCAGAATCATCTCTCAATTCATGTGCAGGTATTTTTATGGTTAATCCTCTTTTGGAATAGATATAGAGAAGGCACATTGCTTATTTTAAGGGACCCAAGATACCCCTGAGCAACAGAGCAATAAGCACAGTCTGAGAGCAGGTTTTCCAGCTCTGCGGAGCCATTTAGGAAGGTCTCCAGGGAGCAGCATTATCCAACAGAGAAAGCATAGCTGAGGCAATCACATTATTCCCTTGGTACATCAAAGGCTGTCTCTGGTGTACAGGTTAGGGCAGTCTCAGTTCCTTTTTAAGACATACCAACAGGTAGACCAATTCCAAGCTGCCCAAAAGAAAGAAGTAGAAGCGGCCTCCCTCCTATGTTTGTACTCTGCACCATCTCAGAATGAATCAGGCCTATGACACCTACTTTAGAGAGCGTTTTAGACTCTTAATCCTATTTAAATTTTAATGTGAAGGCTTGTTATAGTTTCTATAATTCGAGGCATTAAAAGCAGATGAAGCATCTTTAATCATAAAAGCTTTTTTGCTCTAAATTACGATACCTGTGTTTTAAGCCCCATCATAAAGTGAATTGTGTTTGGGGGATGATAGTTCACAGTAAGGAAATGTGATCCATCAGGAAACCTGTTTACATTAAAACATTTTGACAGCACCAGTAATTAAACCTGTTTCCCAGGTGCAGACCAATATTTTAAATGCCCCTCTGGATACAATACCATTCAGGTTTGTCTGTCTTTCTTCCTTATCATCCACTGCAAAAACAAGGTAATGAGAAGAAGGCACAATATGAGGAGGGCTGGACTAGCAATTAATAATCTAAGTATACAATCAGAATGTTAAAATCTCATTTTATCTGATTTTTATATTAGTTTTGTATGACACTGACAAGTTCTTTTGTGCATTTCTCTGTGCTGAGAAACAGCAAATGGGAAATCGTGGCACCAGTGCTTGCTGCTGTGACAAGTTATAGCCTAACATGATCATTTCTGACTTTGAAGTGTGAGTTGGCTCTAGAGCACAGCTATGCAAACCTTTTAATGCAGGCAGCATGTGATTTTTTTTCCTCTGAACCTTTAAATAACAGTGCATGAAGACTGGCAAACCCCAAAAATCTGATGAACTCATGAAAGTGTAATTTGGACAAGTACAGACTTGTGCCACGAAGCCAAGGGTAAGATCTATTTGACTTACACACAACATAATCAGATGTTCCTCCCTGTCAGACTGACAAAATTCTTTTAACACCCCATGACTATGCTAACTTGCTTCCTACCAGCCTCCATCTTAAAAGCCTCGAACTGACAGGTGACTGGGTACTTCACCATCCATTATTGCCATGTTTGGGGAGTAACCAGTCAGTTCTGCTCTTCTCTTTGTCAACTACAACAGCAGGCTGTAGTGCTGCATTTCCTAACCAAGGATCTGAAATCTTTGGAGGAAGTCTTTGGAAGCAGAGTCCCAGGCATGAGTCTGCTTTTGATGCTTTAGCCAATATACACATGTAGCTGTTTTCTGGTTTTCACTGCATTGTCAAGGTTGCTGTACCTGAAGTGTACAGCTCAACCTGGGAAATTTGGTTACGTTGGAAGCATATGGTGACTTCTGGAAGTGGGCTGAAGGAAGGAATAGCAATCCATCTGTGAGAAGTTTTGAGAGGGAACAGGGCAGTTACAGGAGGTCTGAAAAAGAAAAGTTTTAACACCATCCTATTGCACAGCCAAATATATCTGCTCTTTCCAATACAATGTTTTCTGCAGCTGATGAATGGAGAATTTTCAACATTTTAAAATGCTTGAGAGCATATATATCATGTGCTTAACTGAAGTATTTATCACCTAAGAACACCTTTAAAAATATCAGAAAGCTATAATTTTTGAAATACTAAATGTCATCATTATTATTCCTATACAGTTTATATGCAAATACATGCCTCCCCCTGAGCTTGGATTTTTCCTCTTTCATGTATTCTTTTCCATATTGCAAAATAAGACACTCCACAAAACTGGCATGTCACTTGTACAATCTATAGTCATTATAATACACTCTTAAATGCTGATTCAGAAACTCTGGGAGTATCTTCATATTCAGTGCTAATTCCAGTAATTGCTATGGTCGTTCACCAGCTCTGCACTGTGGTCAGGAAGCTATGTAGAAATATTAGTATCATGGGTCTGTGCCTGGTGCAAATGAGAACCACATCAGAATCAAAGGGGGGTTTGAGTGTTTATTACTTTTTGTAAATATACAAACATATACAAATATTTGTTAGAAGCAGAAGCTACCGTTCACCATCCATTTGATCAATAATGGAAGTCATCTGATTTAGCACAGCTATAACAATCACGGTGTTTGTACATATAGTACAGATGTTTGTTTAAAAATCATAACAAAGTAGATCGCCTGAGACACTGCCCTTAAAAGAGGAAATATGATCATTGTTCATGTAGCTACTGTCAGAAGGCATAAGTGGGCTCTGTGTGTCCTAATGCTGTTACATGCTGCTCACAGGAAGCATAGAACACTCGTTTCTATCTGGGTTTCTAGGGTAAGAGGCTGCCTGGATCACCAGGGGACTGGCAAGGACTGTCTCCTAAGCAGCATAAGAAATACCTGTTAGGAGTTGTAAAAACCTGTGCTACAGGAAAGTTCATAGTTTGCAACATTACTTGTGTTTGTCTTACAAAACCTCTGCTCTGCCACACTGTGTGCTGGTGCTGTATCTGTTTAATGTTTAGATACCAACAGTCAGAATGCTTCTGTAACCACAGGACTGGGTCATGTCCTGTCTTGTTCATTGGGGAATTAATTGTACTTGTTTTAGAGTTAGCTGTTAAGGAGATTAGGAAGGTAAAGCATAGCAGTGTAGCTGTGGTTGCATGGCAACTGGAAAGAACAGTAACATCTGGCATTCTTAATTTTCTTAGAACTTATAGATCTTAGTGCCATCATATGTGTAGTATTGTTTCCACCATGCCTGATTTTTCCTATTTCTTAGTCCATAAGTAATATTCTTGATGTTACCAGTTGACCCAAGGGAAAAATTAGATATAATATTTGATTCAGTGATGTTGAAGTCAGCTTCCTAATTGCCAGGCACTGCTAGCCCTAGAGGATACTCTCCAGAAGCGGCGTAGAAGAAGTCTATCCTCATATGAAAGACTGGCTTCAAGATTAGTCAGACAGTGTTGTTAGCTACTTGAGTGTGTGGTGTGTCTCCTGTCTGCTTAAACAATGGATCTATTTGAAATTTTGTTTATTGTCCTCCTGCAGGACCATTTCTTTCCTTTCAGGAGGGCAGGAAGACCAGCCCATCTCTCACATGAATGGCATCTATAAGGAAAACTTCATCAAGTGCACTTCACTTTAATTCATCTTCCTTGATAATTTCCCCACTTGCGGCTCTGACTGCTTTATGAGGGTTTTTTTTCTGACAAACAAAAGAGCTCTATTAAAGAAGTGGTTTGCTTCATTCATTTTTGAAATAAAAACTCCGTAACTGATGTGGTGTCAAGTATAGACCAGACTGGTTTTGTTCATCTGCCTTTAGCATTTGACATCATTCATCCACCCCGTGGCTTTCTTCAGTGGTTACTTTAAAATAAAAGGAACAACGGGGTTTTCCACAGAGCTTCCCCCTGGGGACCTGCAGACATTGGGCAGACTTAGCAAGCACAAAAGTGCTGGGCTGGTATGGAGCCTTGGAAAACCTCCCTGGCCTTGCCACACCAGAGACGAGCTCTATTTTAAGAATTCCTAGCCTCTGTGTAGGCACCAAAACCAGTCCATTTCTAGGGCAAAGCTGCTCATTGCATCAAACATGAATGGCAGTGAAGCTTTGGAGAGCAGAAGCTGCAAGGAAGGGTGGCTATGTTCCCCACACTGCTTAGCACCTCTCTCGTCTGGACCCACTGCACTGATCTGCTCAATGCCAGACAGAAAATAAATGCCAAAAACATGCCAAAGCCCCTCTTTCAGCCTGAACATGTTGCTGGAAAGGTCAAGCAGGGACCTGGAAGTTTTGTGAACATCAACGAGGAACTGTTTTCCTCAGTCAACAAACTTCAGTGAACCCTCTGTGTGCATTTGCTTGGCTGCTACAGTTCTCATTGTGCCCCGAGAAGCTGATGAGAGCATTTTGAAATAGCTAACAATTGTATAAACATAAAAAATTAATTTCTTATATTTTAAAATATTGACTAGACTAGCAGATTCTATAACTGATGCATAAAAATCTCCTTTTACACATTCTGCCTTTAAGACTTCATTTTATAAAACCACCTTTGTAAATCCTCTGTTGCTACTTCCTATTCATCCTTTTGTTCAAATCTTTTTGAGACTCAGCCCAGATTAGAATTCATCATGTCTAAAAAAAATGAGATGCTAAAGGTATTCTTTCTTCAGTGTTCATCTCCAGCCTTTCTTGACAGACTGTCAAGAAATATGTCTCTAAAAAGCCAGGTTAGATCCTCAGAGACAACCAGTGATGCAGTTCTTGGTAATGTGCTAAACCCCAGTCAGAGTGCACCTTATTGTTGCTGTGTGCAGTGATGTGACATCTGAGTTATTTGTTTTCTCTGCCATAAGATAGCATTAGGGGATATAATGTGAGCAGATCACTCATTTGTGGAAGTATTTATGGTGCTGCTTTTGAGGGATCATTCAATTCCAAAGCAGATGGCAAAGCATGGATATTCATGGACTACTTTAAAAGCTGTCTTAGGTAAAATGTTTTCACGCAGAGCAGCTAAAGCATGTAACAATCTGATATTTTACAACACTTATTATTTAATGTTTACATACATTTACAATAAATCTTCATAAATGCTACTCAAGCAAGAAGTTGCTAGTTCCAGGTTTTATTATCGTATATTTCATGAGATCTTTATCTCTCAGGCCCCTGACCCTGCAAATATCTATGCATGAGTTAAACAACACTCAACTGAGGGAGCCTACTGTGCTCAGCGAGACTGAGTGTTTGTAACATGGCAAACTCCAGGAACACGTGGTGTGTGTCAGGATTATCAATTATCTGCGGATATGGAACCTCCGTCTCATGACAGCTAAAACAAGTATAGCTTTAGGAGTGATGAGTTTGTCTGCTCCAAACTGCAGAATTCTTCTAAGGTGTTACTTCAGGCATCCAGAAAACAAATCTCTTTTAATGTCCAAAGACTTTCCTATTCTGCAAATACAAATTCAGCTAAACATGAGGTAGCTATTTTGATAATTTCATGTTATTCTTCCCTAACTGCCTGAAACCCAACTTTCCATAGTTCAGTGTTTAGAAAAGGGGGTAAATAAAATTATGATAATTGTGTTGAGTTGGAGGACTGGCCTTTTTCATGGAGTAGGTGACTTAGCAGTTTTCAAATGTCACAAACTCCTCAGCTTCCTGATTGCATTTGATATCCCTCACATAGCACTCCCTAGGCTGCCTCTTCCTCACTGCCTTCTGTCCTTCAGGAAACATCCACCATGCCCCTTCCACACAGTTGCTTTAGAGACCTTTGTATGTTCCTGTGGCATTATCCTATATGTCCTGTTATCAAAACCCACACATTTAAGTTTGACATAAAAGGAAAAAAATATCAGATTGTATTTTGAAACTATTCCCTCAGTAAAACCTATGACACAGGTTTTTGATCTGCCTGGTCTAGCTGTGTTCATTTGCAGTTCTCTCATTCTCAGCTGTCTGACATTTAAGATACATCCTCATTACATTGAGGTGCTTCAGGTGTGGGCTCTGTGCCTGCCTTTGGTGGGTCCTGGCCCTGTGTCCCAGCTGAAACTGTTTGAGTTGTTACCACTGCCCAGCTGTCTGCAATGAGGGCTGGGCTGGAGCCTGCCAGGTTGGGGTTGGGCTCAAAGAGGATTTTTCCATGTGCATGGTGGCTTGGTTGCAGTGGGGAAGCTAGTGGGAGTACCATGATTTTGTCATCTTTGTGTAGGTCCATTTCTGCAAGGCAGGTAAGTTGTTGAGCTTTTATGTTACTGAGGCTGCCAGGCTCTGGATGGTGAGAAACTCTGACAAAGGAAGGAGGAACAGAAGTGCCTTGAGATACCACAGCTCTTCCTAAGCAAATGTCTTTTGAAGTGCTTGGCTTTAAATTTGTTTCATTTTTTTTGGTATGGCTGTATAAACATGAGCTGAGTGTGGGTCAAACTTTTCTGGCTGTGGTCTGTCCTGTCTCTGAAGGATTACTGGTACTAGGGATTGACTAGCTTGAAGTTTGCTGAGTTGAATACACTGGTCCCTGCACTGCTGGAATATCTTTAGATGTTAGGGAGAGGTTTTTATCCTTTTTACTATTTCTGTTGGGTCTAGTCTTGTTACAGCTCTCATGGTAATAAAAATTAGAGTATCCTGCTGCTTCTTTCTCCCTCATCCAACCCAGTCTGAGTGTAGCTATTTCATGTTAAAATTGAAATAAGCCCTGTGACTGAATGTGACCTCCTCACCCACTGTGGGCTGTGCTCGTTCTCTGGTAGTGCCTTTGGGAAGGGGCCATCCTGCAGACCTCCATCTAACTCGCCGCTTTATTTTCCAACTTTGTTTTCCTGCAGCTTTGCAGTGCTGATCTTTTCACTCTTTCTAGTCCTATAAATTGGGCTGCCTCTCAGCTGACAGTAAATGCACATGGTGTTATAGCAGGAACGGTATATGCTCTGGGAAATACCTTGCCATGAGCAGTTCAAAGCTGGATGCAGAGCATGTACTCATATACATATGTATGTGGTGTTTATTAAAATGTACTTGAATATGTATTAATAATGGATACAATGCTAATGTTTGCTATGGGTTTTGCAACCCACTGGGGAAAGTAGTGTATAAACTGCAACTTGAAATAAATCCCTGTTGAGAAATAGGTAGATTATGACTACTGCAGTGCACTCACTTTTCAGGAAAGCTATTAGTTAAATCTCATTAATGGCATAAATTGTCAGAAGGAGATAATATATACCTGAAAAATGCCTTTCAGTAGGTAAGTGCTTGTGTCCATCCATGTTAACAGCATAGCAAAGACTGAAGCTATTCTTTCTGACTTAAATACAGTAGCTCTATTTTCTGTGCTTGTAGAGAAAGATCTGGGTGGAACAGACCTGGGATTTTCTTTGTTCACTTTGACTCAATGTGTTACTGATCTTTGTAGGAAAAAGTTGGAAATTCAGGTTTTCTTTAGTTGAAGCTGAGTGCTGGCAGAAAAGATGGTGTGCAGTTTGTGTGTGTTATTTGGCTTAAATTATTTAAACCAGGTTAGTATCATTCATGCTTTGTTGTGGTGTGTGCTATGAAAACCTGTGAAGCATTGCAGCAGGATTCTTTCAAATTCCTCATCTTTCTTGGCAAAAAGAATACTGGGGGTAAAAGCAAAAGAAACAAATGAGTCTCAGCAAAACTTACTGACTCTGCATGATGTTGAAGCACTGTGGTTCACTTTAAATGAAACAAGAACACAAGGGACTATATTTAATTTAAACACCACTCATCCTAAAATAACTTAACCTGTAGAATGATTGCTGTGCAAACACAGTAATAATATAGCAGATCTGTCACTTCAGTCAGTGTTTAATAGTCTGTAGCCGATTTCATTATTAACACTTAAGGCACTTCATGAAAAGTGATGAAAATACCGTTGCATAACCCTTACTGAAGTCCCTGAGATCCCACAGAACATTTCTGTAGTTACTGCCTGACATTTCTCAAGGGAGGCTGCAACTGGTTGTGAGCTTGGGCTGTTAGCAGCAGATTCCAAAACTACTCTTATTGCAAACAAAGGAGTTGAAAGGGGCTCCTCACAGCTTTTGCCTCCATGTGGTTTGTGTGGTAAGGGAGGTGCAATGTTTCCTCCTGCTGTTGCAAATGATTGGGAATTATTTTTTTTCTGAATTTAAATTTACGTCCTGGTATATTGCCCTGGTGGGAAGATATATCAAAGGAATAACCAAAAGCAAATACCAAAGAAAGACTGGGGGTGCAGAAAAAGTACTTGCAGTCATGCTGTTAATCTTTTGCTTTTACTACCCTGTATTCTGAAAGTTCCTTACCATAACACAGCTTGTGATTGTGGAAAGAAGCAGACTAGCCAAAATCTTTGTGTTATTTTATATTTATGTGTGTAAACAGACACTACAATTAAGGTGCATATTTGAGAGAGTATGACTAAATTCAACAGTTCCTGCAGTGTTTTCTTTAAGGGTCCACAAATACACTTCTCTAATACTGGGGGAGAATGCCTGGCCTTCTTCATGTGTTACCATTATGCTTTGGTAGAGAGAGTTCACATAGCAGTGGCTGGGTTGATGGTTGTGGTTTGCAATGGCTGGCACAGGGCTTAGTCAGGGCTTGCTTACTTGTCTGAAGGAGCTAAAATGACATCCCTAGAATGCCTGGATGTTTCCTTGGTTCCTGGCATAAGCTCTAGCTGCAAGTCACAACCTTTCCATGTTGGATTACAGTAGCTGGGAAGTTTAGGTGCCTGTTTTTTGTTTCCATTAGTGATAAATCAAATAGCCTTATTTTGAACTTGGAGGTCTAACTTTAGGTGCACCTATGGTGACACCTGGCCTGGACTAAGCACGATCATGGAACTTCTGGCCTTTCAGGCAAGAGCAGTAGGTAGGAGAGATGAAAGCAACGATGCAGGGGTGTCCATGGTTAACATGCAGAAAACCACTTGGGTAGAAAATTCCTTTCTGCCTCCTTCAACTCTTATAAGTATATGGGAATGCCTTATGGCATTTGACTGGTATTGAGTGGTCATTTGACATATTGCTTTCTGGTCTGAAGATAGTTATGAAATTGAGAAAATCTTGATTGCAAGGATAGGGAATTACTCATAACTGAATTTTAATCATAAATTCCCAGCTGAGGTATCCCCACTGAGTGTGTTGGTTTCTCCTTCTGGACCAGTGTATTTCAGATGACAAAAAAGATAAGAGGGTAGTTATGTTCTCCTTTCCTCAAGTAAAATAACATCTCTCCAATGTGCTGCTCTTTGGTGTTGCTAAAATATAGTACAAATTGTAGAATTTATGAACTGGGGAATCTGTATGACACAGTAGTGCTGAATTTCTGCAGTCTAGGTTGGCTTGGTTGGGCTTTCAGCTGATGTTCTGGAAGAACTTGGACATAAGCCATGCTTGTTTTATAGGAAAATTAATGTGTAGAATCTTTTCAGGCTTCATAGGGTGTTATTTAGGTGTAAAAAAAAAAATTAAAAAAAATAACAATGAGCTTAGAGCAAGCATAGATTAAAATAGATTATGTTTACTAAACTTGCCAGTATCTTTGGAATGTGGTGACAGACATGGAATAGTTTGCACTGAAGGGGACCTTTAAGGATCAACTAGTACAACCCCTGTGCAAGAGGAAGGGACTTCTTCAATTAAACTGGGTTTCTTGGAGCCCCATCCAGCCTGACCTTGGATGATTCCAGGCTGGGAGATCTACCAGCTCTCTGGTAAACCTGCTCTAGTATTTTGCTACTCTCATGAAAAATGTCTAAATCTATCTTTGTTGAGTTTAAAAATATTACCTATTGTCCTATTGCAACATGACTTACTAAAATGCTTGTCCCCATCTTTCTTAAAAGCCCTCTTTAAGTATTGAAAGGTCACAATGAGGTCTCCCTGGAGCCTTCTCTTCTCCAGGCTGAACAACCCCAACTCTCTCAGCCTGCCCTCATAGGAGAGGTGCTCCAGCCCTCTGATCATCTTGGTGGCCTCCTCTTGAACTGTTCCAACTGGTGCATGTATTTGCTCTTCTGAGGACCCAGAGCTGAAGGCAGTACTCACTTCCCTTGACCTGCTGGTCACACTTCTTTTGATGCAGCCCATGATACCGTTGGCTTTTTGGGTTGTGAGGGCACACCGCCAGCTTGTGCCAGGCTTTTCATTCATCAGCACCCCCAAGCCCTTCTCTACAAGGCTGCTCTCAAACCTGTCATGCCCAACCTGTATGATACTGGGTATTACCACATGCCCCGTGGAGGACTTTGCACTTGATCTGGTTGAACCTCATGAAGTTCACACAGAATGACTTTTTAGATTTGTCCAGGTCCCTCTGGATGTTGTCCCTTTCCTTGGGCATAAGAGGCACACTACACAGCTTGGTATCATTTGGGAACTTGCTGAGGGTGCACTTGAACCCCCTTTCTGTCACTGATGAAGGTATTAAACTGGACACCACTTGTCACTGATCTCCATCTGGACACTGAGGAGAACTAGTTAAATCCATGATAAGTTTAGCTAACCTGGTCTTAAAATTATCCCCTGCAACAGAACCTGGAGTAGAATGTGCAGACAATGTGTTATGATGACAGGTTAGACAAACTCAGTGCTATTTCCATATACTTTCTAGTGCCTCCATGTCCTCTGCCTCCCTCCTGATGTAATTGTGCTGCCTGGTGGTTCTGTGTGCAGCTGCTATCATTTTTCTTGATCTTCTCTGTGCATGTGTGTATACCCTAAGGTACTGTGGGAGTTAGTATGCTGCAGTCTTGCAAGTTGGGACAATATGTAGGTTTCTTTTGGAGTTGAGGAACAAGGGATTTATTTAGTAAAGAGGGTTATCTTTGAAAGATCAACCACATAAATTTGTTGCCTATTCACAGAAGCAGTTGGACAGCAAGAGCCCAACTTTTTCCATGCTTGCTTGAATGCTTCTCAGTTCTTCTGTGGTTTTGGGCTGTCTGGCTCCTGTTACAAATGAAAGCTTGGCAGGGTTGCTGGCATTAATAAAGGGTTATGGGATCAGCCCTGTAGTGCACTGACACAGAAGTACATGCAGCCTGGCTCTTGGGCTGCTGCTGGCTATAGCAGTAGGAAATCTTGGTGCTCAAAAGCAGGAGAGACAGGCTGAGTGCTGCCTGTAGTAGGGAGGCAGGTGAAGGGTCTGGCTGAAGATGTGGTGCAGGAGGAGGCTGGTGCTGGGGTGAGGCTGATGGAGACTGGGAGAGGGCAATGTGAGGCCACTGCTTAATCTTGTTCAGCTCTTAGGGATGCATCAGCTAAACTGGGCTTGTTCATTTAGTAAACTATTAAAGAAGTTGTCTTCAGGGTATTTATTTCAGGCAGTTCTAGTGAAGTAATCCTTTAATTCCTCAGAGTAAATGCTGATAAGGATTTACTGTGGCCCAAGTGGTGTGGAGGTCACTGTGTGAGTGGTTATAGAGGTATTTGAGTGCAGTGTGGCTGCTGTCCCCTGGGACTGGGTGGTTGGAGCTGCAGGGTGTCCCGTTCCCTGATCCCACCAGCTCCTCTGTGTGGGTGTTGATGTCTATGGGTGGGTGCCGTGCTTGGGAATGCTTGTGTTTCTGAGCCTGGAGGAAGAAGCTGGTTATGATTCAACTTTGGCTGAACCCACTCCTCCTCTAAATGTTATGTTTTTCCTCTTGTGCATACTGCTCAGCCTTCTCTCCTCTGCCTTGATCTTTCTTTTTCTGGGTCCTCCCAAAGAGTGAGAGAAACCCCAGATGACACCGTGTCCTGATGCATGTACTTCAATGTTGTTTCCTCTGTATATGTTATTTTACCCACAGAAGCATAATGATTTGTCACTGTTTAGACTGAATGATTTCTTCACTTTGTACAAAGAGTATTCTACTGTTTAGGAGGCTAGGAGAAGGCTTTTGTTCCTCCACCTCAAGATGGATTATCTAGGTTTACAAGTCAGGAATTATTTACCCTCATTTTGGTACTGTGGGAGCAAGCCAAAAGAAACCAAAGGGGAGTTGCAGCCTGCTTTGGGCAAAGGAACTGGGACTTGAGTATTTTGTCCAACACCCCTTCCCAAGGGAACTGGTTTCCTGGGAACAAAAGGGCAGAGGTGTTGAGGCTGTGTTGCAGGGAAGCAATGTGAGTAAATTTTATGCCAGTATTTCACGTGGTAAGATCAATGGTTACAGAATGTCATGTGGCATTGAGACCGATTAGCTATGTTATGAAAAGGAAATGATAGCCTGCAGTGGGAGAAAATGTAGGTACAGTAAGTAGCTTATTTGCTCTGGAAATTCCTTTGCTCATGGGAAATTTCTTAGTGGCCAGAGCAGGTGTCCCTGGTCACTGTGCTACTCTGACTCCCTTCTGCAAGATGTTCATCCTAATGGTTGCAGCATTGTTATGCAAAACTCTGATATTAAAGTCCTGTTCTTGAATAATAATCAAGCATGAAAGTATTGGAAAAGCCGAGTCAGATAGAAACCTGATGCTTGTAGCAGCTTTTCTGCTTTTTTTTCTTGAAATTAAGTATAGTTAGAAGGCACTTGAAACCTCAAATTGATAATAGAGCACTCTAATTTTCAAATGTACTGTGCTTTATATATAGTTAAAGCATACAGTTTTTGCATTATTTCTAATTAGGTACTGAGTATTTGTAGTACCTGACAGGCTCCATAGTTGAAAAATGCTGTTTTATTTTAATATTAGAAGCTCAAAGCTTTTGAAAGCAGCTACTCTTCAATTTAGAAATAGTTCAATACTTTGATCTGGAAAATAACAATGCTTCATTACAGGGGGAGGAAATATTTTGGTATAAAAAATAAGGTAAGAAGTTTCAAGATTACTAAGGAGCAGCAGTTGCTCTTCAAGTTTTAAAAAAATAGAATATTTCAGGTGTGCCTTTAGCTGACATGTCATTGTGTTTATAAAGCTTATGATGTGACTTAGTACAATGATGTGTTCTATTTCATATCAGTGTTGATCTATGTCATGGAACAACATCAATAATAAATGTAAAATCAGGTTTTATTTTAAAGTATTCTTCAACATGGAATAAAACCACCACTGGAAATTGTTCTGAAAAAACAGTGCAAGTTCAAGCACTTTGAACGACACAGGACAGTGAATGTGTGCCTGTTCCTGCAGCCTGCAAAATATCAGTGTGGCGTTGGAAATAAGTCAAGGTTGTTTACACTTCATAGCCTTAGCAAAGGGTAAAGCTTAACCTTGTGGGAATCACTGGCACGTTTCCTACTGACTCAGCGAGGCCAGGATTTTGGCTATAGCTCTGGGTGCCCAGAAGTCCCCAGTTCTGTGGGCCTTGGGTTGTGCTGTACTGCGGGTAGTCATGGGCAAAGCCTGGAGGCTGCCGGGGGTACAGAGGAATGCACTGCAGAGCAGCAAACCCTGCTGTGATGCCCTCTCTTCTTGCAGCAACTGTTGTCTTAATAAACAAGCTTTGCATGTAACACCGACAGGCATGGGAAATTCAATTTGGTCAGCCTGGAACTGCAGTACTGATTATATTTTTAACAGAAATGTCACCTTTTTAAGTATTTGAGGCTTAAATGGAGACCTTTGAAAGGCAGGACAAGTTAATGTAAAGGCCTGCATGTAGCAACCTCACTTTCCATTTACCCTGTTCAAATCGAAGCATTGGAATACTAGAGCTTATTCAGAGCTTGATTATTGTGAAGTCTTTATTTAGGCACCTTCAAGTTTTAAACTACTGCCTGTTAAACTGAATTTCCTTTTTCTGGTGATTAATCAGTAGGAGATCATATCTTGGAGTGGGAAGAGAAGGGAAAACACCAAGGGCAGTGAAATGACAACTAAAACTGTCATGGGATAGTTGGTGCTGGAAGGGACCTTTAAAGGTCATCTAGTCCAATCCCCTTGCAATCAGCAGAGACATCTGCAACTAGACCAGGCTGCTCAGAGCCTTGTCCAGGGTCACCTTGGATGTTTCCAGGGATGGGGCATCTATCACCTCTCTGGCCTGCCTGTTCCAGTGCCTCACCATCCTTGTAAAAATTTCTTCTCTACATGTAGTCTAAACCTACCCTCTTGCAGTTCAAAACCATTACCTCTTGTCCTACTGCAAGAGGCCCTGCAACAGGTACATTAGCATGCCAACCTTCTTGCTCATGGACTCGTTCAGTCTAGTACTGGACAGTCTTCAAGAGTTGGTTCCACAGAGTTCTTCAGTAGTTACCTCCATCTTTGCACAGGAGAAACAGGCAGACAAGTTAAGTGACATGCCCAATGTCACACAGAAAAACCAGGGAAAAGCAAGCATATTTGTGTGCTTCCATGATGCTTTTGCCTTCTGGCCACTCTGCCTTGTTTTAGGAAGAAACCACAGCTTATCTTTCTCATATCTGTTGTTGAGAGAGGTGTTTTTCAACACATCTCTTGGGAGCAAAGTGAATAGAAAACATCACTCCATGTAGAGTTAGTTTGCCAATGGCCTTAAATGCTGCCATTTATTACAAGGCCTTGTGTAAGGTTTGGTTGTCATGAATGGCTTTTCCTCCATCACTGCTAGTTGTTTGCCTAATAAGCAGAAAGAAATGAGCACAACTATTACTGTTAGGTAGAGAAACAAATCTTGAAATTAGAAGGTGTGATGGTTGCAGACTTTATATCTTCTAGGATATTTATTAAGGTGGACAACATTACTAATGTGAGCTGCGCTACAGCTGCTATTTATGATCATTAGTTCTGTGTGATATACACACCTCAGCTTTGGTCTGGTCTCTCCACTATGCTCATGTCCAAATCAGTCCTGATGACTGTGTATTTTTTTAAATGCTGTATTTGGAACTCTTTTTTCCTCTATAAAATGCTACAGGTGTCTTTGGTACCTTCATTATCCATTTAATAGACTACAGGCATGTTGTTCATTAGTATGTTAGCTGGCTGCTTATCAGACTTGCTCTCAAGTTCTCAACGTGTTGTCCTGTTATAATAGTTGGGCTTTGTCCCTAAAAGGTTTGTGTAGCATTGTATTAGAGTAGTTATTTTTTCTGAGTATAAATAAAAGGAGCATGAATAACACTTTCCCAAGTTACAGAGCAGTTATGAGGATTACTGTGTATAAAATGCATTTGTACTTTTAACTGATAAAGCTATAAAGGGCACCACACTGAGTAACTTGATGAGTCAGATCTGGTAAAATAGTAGGGAAAAACACAGACCCTCTGCAGAGATAAAAGAAGGTTATAATAGGAAGGTGTTCAGTGGGGATACCCCTGCCTTTATGCCAAACTATAGAATTTCCTGCCTCACTGAGGACATGTGTGGACAATCTACTACTGTCTAACTATCAGGAGAAAGAGGGAATCGTAGATCAATTTGTGAGCCTGCAGTGAAGGTGACACAGTCAAGTGCAAGGTAAAAGTAGCTGTTGACATAGGTCAGTGCTCTTGGAATTTGTCTGAGGAACTGGGGGTTGAAAAGTCAGGCCAAATAACAAGTGAAAGCTCTGTGCTGGTTCTTCTGTATCTTAAATGCTTTTTAACCTGAGTTGGAATTTTGGTTTCAGTCACCACGGTGGCTCCTGGTGCTGTGTGGCAGAATGACAGGTCTGTAGCCTGGCTGCTTCATACCAGGTACTGCAGAAAGGTCAGAGCAGAGGGAAGTAGGAGGGACAGTTGTGCATCTTTTATTTACAAAGTTGCCTATTGGAGGAAGTGGGGGAAAAGCCATGGAAAAAAGTGGGATGTGGAAAGATGGAAACTGAGAAAGGAAACCTCAAAATAGAAAGGCTGCTTCTAATAATTGTCTAGAAATAATATTAGTAATGTTTAACTCCATGCCACTGAGTAGGATATCACATTAAAGAAGCAGGGTAAAATTATTATGGGAGTTCTTGCTAACCAAATATGACACCAAGAGCAATAAAACCCCTGGTATTAGCTCCAAGGTTTTGTGCAAGGTCCTAGACACCTTGTTTGTCTCACTGGATGTTAGGCTTGTGGGAAGAAGTAGGAGCTTCGCAGTGGAAGGTGAAAAGGTAGCCACGGGGAGCTGTCATCCCAAAATCAATACACCAGGAAATTGCCTATACTGCTTCTTAAAAATGCAGTAAAAAGTAATTATGTGCAACAATAGAAACACTCTAAAGCATGTGTGTACCTTCAGTGCCTTTGGTACTTAGTCCATATTCATTTGATTCCATGAGAGATGGTAAATTCAAAATAAATTCCCGGTCAACTGTATGGAAGATTGAATAAACAGAAGGGTGCTAACCAAGAATATCTGACAAATAACTGTGCTGAACTCTGGCTGGTATATGGAATTAGGCAAAATGATCCTCCATACTGATGCCTATGGGTACAACAATGGCAGTATTCAGGTCCATCTGTAGTCTGGTTAAGAGTGAGAATTAATCTGTGCAGAGCCAAGAGCTGTACAGACCTTCACATCATCTGCATGTGCATGAAAACATGTGTGCTCTGACCCTGGCTCTAGGCTGTATCCTTTCTGCAGCTTCCCATTTGTACACTCTTTTCTTTGGGGGGAAATGTGTTGCTCTGTGACTCAGTGTTTTATGAGACTGACAGTGCATGACACTTAATATGCAGAAAGGAATGTAGTCAAGACCTACATTCCATTTAGATGGAATAAATGCAGTTTAGCTCTCAGCTGACAGATACAGTTGATAACAAATCTGATTCAGCATTATCTGAAGAAAAAACTTAGCCATACTTATTTAAGGAGTTTAATCTAATTTAAGAACGTGTTTGTCTAAGCACAAAGTAAGTTTTTTAAATCTTAAATACTGTGTTTGATTCCATTATTACGGAATCTAACATTTTTCTTTAATTTTTATTTTTAAAAGACTAATCAGTTGCAGTCTTGCAACCCTCCTTTGGTGGGGTTATTTTGTATTATTGCTCTGCATGGCTGTTTTCTCTTTTACACTAACTTACTATTTTGCCTTTGAATATTAACTTTATTTATATAAAGAAGAATTAATTCTGATCCTTTCTGGCAGAAAAACTTCCTTGTGAAAATGTTGAAACAAGACCTTAAAACCACTGCTTACTGCAAAGTTTTGAAATGGATTTACAAACTGCTTTTAATTTTGGCAATTGAACTAACTTTCAAGTTTGCATCATAGAATGGTTTGAATTGGAAGGGACCTTAAGGACCATGCAGTTTCAATCCCCACCCCTGCTTGGAAGAGACACTTTCCAGTAGACAAGGTTGCTCAGAGTCCCATCTAACCTGACCCTGAATGCTTCTAGGAATGGGTCATCCATCACTTCTCTGGGCAAACTGTTCCAGTGCCTCACCACCCTCATAGACAAGAATTTCTTCCTTGTATCTAATGTAAACCTACCCTCTTTGATTTTAAAGCCATTCCTTCTTGTCTTGTCACTCCGTGCCCTTGTAAAAAGTTCCTCTCCAGCTTTCTTTTAGGGCCCATTTAGGTACTGAAAGGTACTCTAAAGTCTCCTTGGAGTCTTTGCCTCTCCAGGCTGAACAACCCCAACTCTTTCAGCATATTTCTATTGTAGAGGTGCTCTAGTCCTCTCATCTTCATGGCCCTTTTCTGGACTTGTCAGGAAAAAAAAAAGGATTAAAAAGTAGAAAATCTAGTGTTACCCTATTCTGAAGCTGAGTGTTTTGAAATGTTACTAGATAAAACAATTTGCTGCAGGAACAGAAAATAAAGGTTCTATTTGTTTACTCACACTGAAGAGGGCTTGCTTTATGTAGAACTAAACTGAAAATATTTACAAAATATCTTCAGATAATGCTTCAAGAAACATTAAGAACCACTGAAAGGGATTTCCCCTTTCTGGACACTTTGCTAAGGTATTGGTACCACCTTCTGAGTTACGTGTAAAACATTTTCTTATTCGGTCTGTGGAGATGTACTAAAGCTCTTGCTTTGAAGGAGGCCCCACAGGTCCTCAATGTGGCTTTTTGCTGGATCCCTGTAGTAGCTGGCAGGAGACTTTTAGTGCGTTCTGTAATACATATGAGAACTCAATTGTACAGAATTCATAGTGTGCATCATTCTCCACCTATTTTCAGTGTGGGTTGCATTCAGTTTTCCAATACATTGTTTGTAGGTTTTACAGATGACTGTTTAGTTGTTTGTCACTAGTGTCCTATTGGTGGATTGTAAAAGGCTTTTCAAGTCTTATAACTACTTGCCAAATGAGGTACAGAAGTGGAGCTCACCTTTGAAAAGTCAGTATATGATCACTTTCAGTTTTGTGGTACATGGGTATTGTTTCTGACCAATTCAATTTATTAATGTGGGGCTTGGTGGTTTTGTTTTTGCTTTTTTTGGAGACCAAAACGTTTCTTTGATCACTATGTTCAGGACAAGACTGATCAATTCCAGATAGGGTTGGGAGTTGTTAAGTGGATCTAGGAACAAAAAGGAAACCATGGGATGCACCCTCTTAGCAAAAAGCTAAGTCTGAAATTATTTGAAAATAAAAAAGCTTCTGCTAATCATCTATGTCTGCTAGGATTCTGGGGTTATGTTCATTGATTATGTAAAAACATGGGAACTTTATTTTCCTCTTTCCTTCTCCATGTTTAATGCAATACTGTGCGATGTTGTAGGTGTTTGCACAATATACTTACCAAAACTGTGAAAATGCTAATTGGTTTCAAATTGTGCTCATTCACTCTATTACATGCTCTTGCTGTTCCATTAGTCTCTGAGGCTGTTCATCCCTACACAAGCTTCACCAAGTAGCTGTGTTGTGGTTTCAGATGATGTGACTGAGATCAACTCTGTCTCTTGGGTTGCCTTACGCGTTTTTGCTGAGTGTTACGGCTTACTTGTATCTCCCAGGTAAAGAAAACCCTTTGTGTGAACAAGAGCCATTAGAAGTAGTAGAGTAGGTAGAGTTAGTTATTAAATATATGGTTTTGATAACTTGTATAGGTTTCCTTGCAGAAGTACTTAGTGTTACTGGAAGCTTAATATGTGAAGCATGAAGTGGGGCACAGTATTTCTACTTTGCTTTCTGAGTATGTATTCCCACTCCTGGTGTTCACAACTTTAGATTGAGAGGTTTTAATTACAGTTTAATGGTATCTCTTTACTAAGAAATACTAAAGCCAATGCTAAAGAGATGCTTGGATTTCCTGTCAAGACTGAAAAATTGAGGTCTGAATGGGAAAAGAACTTCCATTAAATGTGCTATGTACTGAATCCTCTCACTTGGCATCATGGTAGCTCTTTTCCAGCCAAACTGAGTCTGCCCAGTACTTCTTGGGGCCAAAAAAAGTTTACTCAACGTCAGCAAGTTTTCTCAAACTACACTTGCCCTAAAACTGTAATAGGCTATTTGTACCGCTTGGGTTTGCTTCCATTTTTATGGTAAGTGGGATGAGGATTTATGTAGGATTTTGTTCATGCTGACTTTGTATTTGACAGGTGCAGGCCATTCTGTATGTGACTACTCATCCTACAGAGGTTCTTTAATGCCGTGATGAGATCACACCTTTTTCCTTCACGAAATACAGGAGCAGAGCCAATTCTGACTTGGGCTATACCCCCATCTGAAACCAAGCAGTTTGGTTTTAAATGAAGACAGAATTTGGCCTGAGTTCTGTGAGCAGAGGAAACCAAGTAGTGATCTCATCAGATATAAAACCTGTAAAATGTACTCAGAGTTTATGAATGCTACCTTTGAAAAAAGTATTTTACTTAATCTTACAAACTTGACACTTTACAGGGAGGGTCTGAGTAAATGAACAAGTGAACTTTTGTAGGGACTGTTGTTTAGTGCTTTACAGGTGCACCCTGAAGGAATTTGTGGACACTGAGACCCTGTTTTATGATTGGTTATCAGATTTGTTGAAAAGCTGAACAGTGCTGTTCAGAAACAACTTTATTTTTGACCCTTTTCAGGGTCAAAAGGAGAGATACCAACCCAGGTGTGGAAAAGTGAAAAGGTAAAATGAAAGACCATACCAACTAGTTCTTGATTCCACCCTCTCTTCCTCTTTCTGAACCACTATAAATCATCACTTTCTCTGTTATCCAGTATTCCAGGATATTGTGGCACTCAAAACTTTCTCTAGAGTGACAGAGCCTTTTGCCTTGAGCAAGCTAGGAGTCATTCACTGTTACCCCTCTGCCTTGTTTGTTTGTTAGTTTTTTTTAATTAGATAAATTGGAAAATTGACAAGATCAAGCTGTTTTCATCTGGGTACACCAAGAAGAGCTATATTCTGAGGTTATAGTGCCATGCACTCCTTTGTCAGGATTTGTTTATGAGACTGGTAACAGATTAAAATTCTTCTGAGTTTAGATGTCTTTGTTTGGAGTTTTTCAGTTTCTGAGTAACTGGCTTTTAAAAGCATGGTGGTTTAGTGCGGCTTAAGTGATGTGCTTATGGATGCAATATAACACTGATAGCAAAACAAAGTGCCTAAATGAATCTCTAGCATCAACTACAGTATTACAGAGTTGGGATAAGTCAGCAAGTAAAGCTGTTTCAGTGCAGCTCTCAGCTGGAGCTGATGGCTGAGATGGAAAACCATTTTCCCTTTATACCTCATGCCAGCTAAAGAATGCTGGTGACATGCCAGTCCCCATTCCTTCTTCCTTTCCCTGCCAGAGGCAAGAGAGCAGTAGTAAATGCTGCCAGATGTGGAGACCTCCTGCTGCACGGCTGTGTCCAGGGCGGGTGAGGACCCTTCTCAAGCCAACAACTGTACGGAAACTTGCTAAGCCATCTTGAGCATGGTTTGAGTAATCCCACAGCCTCAACCTAGGTTTGTTAGCTGCTGTGTGAAAGATGCTTTTACATACTGGTTTTGAAGTTTTAGTGTACTTTTTGGTATGTTTTTTAAAAAGGCTTTCTGTACCTCAGACCTGTAGATTGGTGTAGTCTATAGCTCAGCTTAGGAAAAGCATCACTGACAGTATCTGTCCTGAGTGAAGAAAAATACAGGTTTGATTACTTCTACCACTGAATTTACTTTTAACATCTGGGAGCTGTTCCCACACCTAAAACTGCAGGAGAAGGTTGGAGTACCTTCCTAAGACACCGTGTGTCTCCCTTTCCAGATGGTTCCTTGACTGCTGCTTGACACGAGAAAAGACAAAGAATCTCTAATGGAATTGCTGTTGCCCTTGAAAAGTGAAGTAGAGGAGATGAGCATCCTGAGCACTTTTTTTGTCTGTTCCCAGTTTGAGATTTCTCATCCAGAAAGTGTTTTCTCTTCTAATAAAGATATAATTCAGTCCATCACACATTAATCTTGACTTCAGTGATAAGTGGTACATCTGGCCTAGAGTTCTGAAGTTTCTGAGTTACTGATGTATTTCTCATGCTGTAGGTTGCCTTCTACACCCTGAAGTACCTGAAAGACCGTTTTACCCACTGACTTGTAGAGGCATGGGAATTTTCCCTTTCTTGGTATTTGTGCTGCTGTCTGAAAAACTAATCTGTGAGTGTAAAGTGAGGATTAGGTGTGACTTGCATTGCTTGGCATTTTATGACTTCAGTGGCACCAAGAAATACTTGCAGATATGATAATAATGGCAATAATATTTAAAACATCATAAAAGTATAAAAGAAGCAGCACCTGCCAGACCTGCCTAGCTCTAGCATGTCCAGTATACGAAGACGCAGACATGACCATTATATTTGGGAAGGTAAAGTGTTCCTGGGAAGCCCAGTCATCTTGAGATATAAAAACCTCCTTTCTTCTTGAAATTTTATTTCCCCCCCTGCCAGGCTGGCATAGTTTCCTTGGGCATGTTAGGGTTCTGCCTCTGTTTGTCTGTGCTCAGGGTGAGTGATCATTTGAGTGCTGCATCACATGTACCTGGTTTGTAGGATATTGTTGCTCATTATTGCAGTGGAGTTCCTTTCCACGGTTTTGTAAGTGCGCTTCAGTAATTGCTGCTTCATGTCTTGGGTCAGGGTGTTCTGGTCAAAGGAACAGGCATCATTAATTACATTCCCTACTTAGATTTCCAGCGTTTCTGCTCCTGGCAAGCAGCTGGTCTGTGCAGTCACTCTGGAGTTGTAGCCTTCAATCTCCCAGCATAGAGTGTTGAGTGTAATCTCAACATGAGACTGCTCAAGGCAGAGCAATCCAAGTGCCAAACAGCACTGGTATGATTTTCAAAAAGAGTAAGGAACAAGACAAAGAAACATGGCTTAGACAAGCAGTGTTTTCTCAGAAGTTCCCCAGAAGTGCTCTGTAGGTGAATGGAATGTTGTGAAGTAGAACAGTGCAGCTGAAGCTCATTGGCTGCTTTTATAAGCAAGAACGGTGACAAAACTGTCCTGTGCTACACCTGTGACTTCAGGCCTGCCAGCAGCCTGTGAGAGGGTAGTGCCTCATGCTGGCCAGGGCAGTTTCTATTCCAGCCAGTGTTTCATTTTTCTGGTAAAGAAACACATCAAGTGAGAAGTGAAGCAGGACAGCTGGCCTGCTGGCTGCAGAAGGTCAAGGAGGAGCTCTCTGATGGGACAGGAGTTTGGTGGCAGCTTGCCGATGAAAAGCTGCTTTTCCCATTGCCTGTCTGTATTTCACTACCAATCCTCTATATAGTGCGGTCTCTGAGATGGAAACTAGTGCTTGAGCAATAAAAAGATTCTCACGTTAGATGATGCATTATAGATATTATGTCATAATAATTTAGGGTAGACGTTTTTCTTATAGTTGTTATTTTTATATTGATTAAAATCTGATTTTTGCAGATTTAACAAGCTCAGTGGCTGAAACTGTAAGAGCAAATAAATCTGCCTATAAACCACCAGATTGGTCTTTATGTTGCATAGATCCCAGCTCTGCAGAGACAGGCAAGAGACTTAGATATCAGGAAATCTTTTAGTTTAAATTGTTTGCTAACTTGGGTTTAGATTTCTAGAAGCAAAAATCATTTCCAGTAGTATTGATCTTGAATTGAACATTTAGTTAGTGCCTTGCTGTTGCTTCTTGCTCCCTGTTCTAGGTCAGGTGTTCCAGCCTCTGTAGTATAAGCAAGAGGTCTACATCATACATCATACTTGTTTGACAGTGCTTTCTATCTTGGGCTCTCTTTAAGCTGTGCAATTGGAGAGTGATGCCACTAATGTGAGCTTATTTATAGCTTGCTCTGTTCTGAAATCCGTTTTAAAATTTCAGGCACTTCATGCTTCTCCTGGCTCTTTTACACATCCCTTCACTCTGTCTCTTTGCTACATATTAATTGATATGCCATTGAACTTCTTACTGATTCCCGCCCCACCCCTTTTTGTCTCTGACTGCACTGCCAGGCAAAGGAAAGATTTTTTTTTTCCCTTAGTAAGATGAGGGCTGTGTTGCAGGTGAAGCCGAGAATATGCTTTCTATTACTTGGATAGAGAAATCTATTTGATGAAAACCTCTCCAAGTCAACTCTTCATTGGTTAGTTTTTTGTCAAATTCTCATCCTCTTTCACTAAATATGCAGGGCTGATTCCGGAGATCTGTATGGGGGCAAATTAATGCCCAGTTTGCTGTTAATCCTTTACTTCAAAAGGCCCTTAAGTCCTGCAGTTCAGTGGCAGTGTAGTTTATACACATGTGAATGGCTAAGAGTGAAGAAACCCCTCTTCCCCCAGAGGTGAAGCTATGGTAAATCCACTCCTTCCCTGTGGAAGGCGTCGGTGTCTATCCCCTTACTACCCTCCTAGTGTTTTTATGGATCCTTAAGTTTGAATACGATGTAGGGGTAGTTCAGCCCCTTTGCAGAGGGGATACTAATTTGGTTTGGAGTAGGTAGCTCTGACCCATCAGTTGTAACCTGGAACCAATCCCTAAATTTTTAAATCAGGTGCCAGACTGTGAATGTTACAACTGCCTTGGTTTGAGCTAGTGGGGCCTGTTAGCTGTGCAAAAGCCATGCTTGGGAAGAGGATGTTACATTACTCAACTTAGCAGTGGGCAAAATAAATGTGTTTAGAGAGAAGTGGACAAAGAAGAAATGCTAATTTTTAGTGGGGCTTTTAGTTACATTTCAGAACCCTTTAAACTTCACCTATGGCATCATCCTAGAAATGATCATAAGACTCAGCAGCTCACTGAAACAGCTTTTTTTTTTTTTTTTTAATTCAGAAAAAGCAGTTTCTCCTCAAGTTTTACATGCTGAGGCACGTACATGTAATTTTCAGCCTTTGGTTTTACTTGCCTTGGTATCAGGCCTATAATAGGAGTCTTAGTGTTAATTTCTGTGGGTGTGTGCCCTGGGACTGTATTAATTTTAGACTTATTGGAGTGAACGTTCTGGCATAAACCCTCTATGCTGCTGTAACCCATCTTTTCAGGTGATGAACAGTCATGTAGCCTGTTTAAATCTGAATGCACATGGGAGGAAAGTTGTGCTCAGATGCTTAGAGACAACAAAGGAGCAAAACACTAGCCTAGTTAAAGCAGTGAAATTTTTCAACAGTGTATGCAAAGAAATGAGAATAGATAACACAGTACAGACTTCTCATGTTTTGTGTGGCACTGATACTTACTCTCTGTATCTTCTCTGTGGGGATTCATTGCTAAGAATGTATCTAAATAAGAATGGACAACATAACTCATATACAGCTACTTAAGTTTCCAAAATGTTCAAAACTTACACCTACACACCAAGTTTAGTCATCTCCTTCAGGTTCTCAGCAGATTAAATGTGAATGTGTGGTGGATGTGTACATTGTTATTCTCATACATCATCATTTTTAACGACATAAGCACAGATGCTTTTTGGGATGTTAAAATTTAGATGCAGCTAAGATGATTAAAGAGATTGCTTTATTATTGCGCCTTTGTTCTATCTTAATTTTCCACCCAAACATCTGACAAGGGTATTCTTAGCTAAAGCTTGCCTTCCTCTTCTTTTTCAGAGTAGTGAAAATTGCTTTTTGCCCTTTGAGCCAGGAGCTTCTTTCTGAGTCTGCGTTCTTGTACAAACATTGCTTCCCTCCGAGGCCCTTGGCAGTGGCTCAGCCTCTGTTACGATTCTTTCTGCAGTGTAAAGCGAAGATAATGGCATCACTAATCGCACCTTCACAGCAGTGTGGCGAGAACGAGCTAGTTACAGTTTGCAAACTGCTTTTATGAGAACATGCGTTATTGGTTCTAGCCTCATTCTCATTGAAGTCAATGGCCAAAATTATGTAAATAGCATAGTATTCTTCAGCACACACACATATCCCCCTTCCCCCAAGTTAAGGAGCAAAGTCCCTGAAGGCATGAGACTATTAAGGAAACGGAAGTCAAAAGAAAAAAAAAATCCCTAAATTGTCATTTGGAGTGTATGAATTCTGGTAAATATCATGTTGCATCTACAAAATTTGCTATATTCTATTAAAGTTTAATAAAAAGGTGGTTTGCTTGTCTTCTGAGCTATATACTTGTATTTGGGTGACCTAGGAAACTCTAGAAAGCAATGAAGAATATGAATTTAAATGAAATAATCCATGCTGAATTCTTCCATGCTGAACTCTTCCATGCAGGTTTCTGTAATTATGTAATTATTTGAAATATTTCCCCTGGCAAACAGGCTTGCCACAAGGGCGAATCTTGGTATGCTCTAACAAGCGCTGTGTATATTCAGATGATATTTTTGATAACTGATCTGTAATCCTTCAGCAATAGCCTTTATATATCATTTGCAAATGGGTGGGAGCTTTGCTCACGCTGTCAGTTCCTGCATGGGACTGTGTGCACAGACTGTCTGCACAGACCTCTTTAGAGTGGGACTCATGCCTTTTGATTTGTTCTGGTTCTTGTTACATTATGAGACTGCTGAAGCACAGCTAGCAGAGAAATACTCAGGAATACTGTGCCTTTTCTTTCCCACAGAAATTGCTTGTTCTGGGTCATTATTGACAAGAAAGTAAGTAAACTTTATTCTAACCTCTGGTGGAGGATGGTATCAAAGCACTCTGCAATGCAAAAGAATGTTTCCTATACAGCTGAATATACAAATCAAGTGTGTTAATTACAGAAAGAGGTCCCAACTCATTAATGTAAGGAAGTGCCTTAACCTGTTATGTGATCCAGGTCGTGCATAGGATTACCTCAAATTTTTGCAGCAGTTTTATCTACTAAGATCTTATCTTGTGGTATAGCAAAACCTTCAGTCAGTCTTCAGCAGTATTTCATTTTATGAAAAGATGACACAGGATTATGATGTTTAATTTGACAGGGTTTTTTTTCTTAAAGTGACTGAACAGCTGTGTTTGCTTTTGCATCAAGTAGCATGTATGTTTTAGAGTAAGAGCATATTATAATTACTGATCCTTGATACCTTTGCAAAACAGAGGTGTATCCATTGGACTATTTCATGCACAATTTTTTCAAGCAAGTTAGTCAAGGGCTTACTATACTTGAGGAAAGGAGTTTTTTAAAGATAGTGGGTCGCTTCAATCTGAATTTAACTTTGAGGTGAAATAAGTAGTTAGTCTTTGAAATCCCACTAGTAGTGGCTTGTGCCTCAGAGTTCAGCACTACTTTTATCTGCTTGAGATCCAGTAGGGACTGGATCCTGGCTGTTGTTAACTAACGCAGCTTTATCAAAGGAAGTATGCTGACTTACACTTGCAGAGCCACTAACCTTCAACATTTTTATGTATTTAGCCTGTTTGCAGAAGTCTCATTTCTTTTATTATCAATACATTACTTTGTTTAAAAAGAAAAAATTAAATGGGAACATCAACATCTTATATCTATCAAATGAAATTGTAGGTTCTTCAGATATTTACAGGTACAAATGAGTTGTATTTGCAGAGTGAAACAAAGGGAAAAACATATAANAGGGAGCACCCAGTCCCTCCTCCAGGGCGGGGACTCACACAATGGGTGATTAACTCTATGAGTCATGGGGTATGGTTGAGCCGTTGATGGCCCATTAGCACCCACACCCCCTCAGGCTGGGTGTGGAGGTGCTAACGACTTCCTGGGTAATTGCTGCGAATGGTCCATTGTTCTTGGGGAATGAATAGAGGGTGTAGAATACACAGCTTTAATCACCCCCACACAGTGATAACTGGTCCCCCCTGCTGAACTAGGACAGGAGTATAGCTCAAAGTAAGAAATATGATGGCTGAACTGCTTCATTGGAGCTGACCTGCTGAAACCTTTGCAATCAGTCTAGTCTTATCCAGTGTTCTGTTAGTATGAATATACCAGTGTGCTTTACAGCCTTGGGTTAATTCAGGCTATATTTCAGTAAGTGGATTGAACAAGATTACTTGATCAATGTTGGATATAAAGTGAAGCTCAAAGTTGCAGCTGTTCTGATTTGTCTCTGATAACCATCTCTTTTTCACTTGGTCTGACTTCAGTAGCTGAACCTCCTGAACTTCATTTGGGCACAGCAAGAGAGGAAAGGCACCAAGCTAATTCTTGTTAATAGTGTGGCAGAAAGCATCAGCTTTGTCTAATGGTTTTCCAACCCAGTTTGTGTGTTTAAGTCCTGTGAATTGGTGGTTGTTTCTCAGGTGTCACTCTGAGGCATAGGGACCATCTCACTTCAGAGTGATATTAAGTGCACTGGGACCAATTTCTAATACGTTGATTTGGGATATGAAAATGGATGATACTGTGCTAATGTAAGTGGCAGACAAACTTTGTTGTGAGCAGCCTTCTTCAGTAAACAGAGCTTGAAGTTTCTTTCTGGAGATATGCTCTAATGATTCTTTCAGCCCCTTGCAGGGATGACGTGATTTCAGCTTGCATCAGAACTTGCACGTGTTGATCAGGTCTTTGTGTTTTTCTGAGCAGGTTTTTAGAAAGGATCAGCTGAAATAAAAGGTGAAAATCAGTTAGCTAATGCTGGGTGAAGAAGGACTAAGATGATTCTTGTGTAGTAATGAAAAGTTCTGCAGGTCTTTGGTTGCTGGCATGCCACCAGTGTTGGTCTACTTGATCTACACACTCAGAATGCTTCTTGATCCTTGGTTTTCAGCCTTGCATAGAATAAGTTGGATTTTTTTCTGTAAGTTTGCTTGAGCAATCATAATAATCTTTGTTTCACACAAATATGGCTGGACAGGTGAATAAGATTGTTTAATAAGAATTTGCTGGCAAGTGAAAGCTGTTGCTATATTTGATAGAAGCAAAAGCTTTTTTCTGGAGAAAATCCAGGGGTGCTCTAATGACCTGGCCTCTTATCTCTAGGGATTTCTGGAGTTCCTTGGTGCTTGGTGGCTATTTCAGTCTTAGGAGCTCCAAAACTCTTCTACTACTGATGGACAGCCCAAGTCCCATCACCAGAAAGGGGTTCTCTCTTCACAGGTCTGGTCCTGACACTTAAATACCTTTTCTTTTTTTAACCTGAGGAGTGAACTACTGTAGAGTAGTGTTATTGTCCTGGGCTCTTTGCTTCTACAGCCCTTCCATCTATCTTGGTGATAGGCTGGCAAACAGGTAAAGCTTCAAATGCAGTCATGTAGATTTTGCCTTTATGGAGTTGTAATAGGATTTCTTGTAGCTGAAATATGATAGCAAAACCCTCCTCTTTTGAAGAGAACTTGTTGCTGATTTTTTTCATAGCACCTTATGTAAAGCTTAAGAAGGACATTATTTTCATTAAAAATGTGTTAGTACATTGCCCTCTGCATTGATCATCTTATGAGGGTGGGAAGGAAAATCCTATTGTAATTTTAATGTCTGGAGACTGGAGAACTTAAACCTAAATAATTTCTTCTTTTTTCTAAATTGAGAAAATGAAACATGGAGATGCAATATAGAATTAACTCAATGATAGAACATTTCTCTGGGGCTGCTTTTCCAAAGAGAACTACATCTTGCACTTTTATGTATGAGCCTATAAAGGCCTGGTAAATGCTTTTGCTAATTTTGACGAAGAGCAAACAAGGCTGCACCCTCCCCAGGCCAGAAATGGTACATTATGCTCCTTGATCACTGTTTTTCTTTCTAGGGAGTTATGATATTTAAATAAGTGTCACTTGAAAGCTGTTTGTGAGACAGTCTGTGGCCCATGAAGCAATTTTTGCATCACTAACAAGCATAGGTTTTCTAAATTAGTGTACAGCCTGCATTCAAGGAAGCACACAGTGAGAAAAGGTCTTTGGAATTTTCTGATTTGCAGAACAAATCTCTTATGGAAAAAAGGTAGCTCAAAGTAGTGCTGTTTTGGTGAGCAGCATATAGTATTTGCTTCTGCACAGAAGTCCAGCACTTGCAGATGGGCAGGACCTGATAAAACAGGGAGAGGTCGGGAGAGGTCCCTGAGGCAAAGCCCTCTGCTCTGAGCCTGCCCCTGCATCCCCTAACCCTAGGGGTGTCCTGGCTACCCACCAGCATCCTGGGGAGGTTCTTGCCAGATTCTATGCTCTGTGAGGTGAGAAATAAGAAAAGAGTTGATGCCAAGCCCAGAAAAGAAGAATGGGTGTGCTATGCACATGACAATTTTTATCTTTCTCATGTTGCTCTGGGCTGTGCCGCTTCTGGTATAAATTAAAAAAAAAAAAACAAACAAACCACAAACAAACAAAAAACCAACAAAAACCTGTGACTATTTCTCACTAAAACTGCTTCATTTTGTTTTTCATTCTTTCAGCATAATTCTTACTGAAATAGGTTTGTATAGAATATTCCTGCCTCTGTCCCAAGGAAATACTGTCAGATTGTTCTAGGCTATGAAAATGTAAGCTAGGCTGAATGAAAAATTACGCACTTCAAATACCAAAGGTGCTGTGAGCTCATTGTTTCCAGACCTCCATTGCTGGAGATGAAGGGAAAGAACAGATGAATCAGATTAATGTCAACGGGTTTTCCATGATGCCTGGGGATTTGCTTGGCAGGTTTCTCTTTCTAGCAAGTTCCCCATCCCTCTTCTGTTCTTTCTTAGTTCCTAGCTCCTCTTGCCCGGGAAACAGAAGCCCCTTTCTAGTTTTCTATGTTCCTCTGTGAAACACACCCCTTACCATGGCACTGCAAAAATGCTGCACCATGTATTATTTCAGTGCTCAATCATGCTTATGATGGGTAGGGGCTTCTTAGTTAAGGGCTGGTGAATCAGCTGTGGGGAGAGGGACCTCATCTGAATGCCACATTTCAAATTATGAGAAATTTAGTCTATCTTCAGCTGTAGGTGAAGCTGGTGTACATAAATATGTTACATTAAAAGAAAAAAAGGTAGTCCGAAGGGTGATTATTCCCTTACTGCAAGTACATAAGTATTCTAGATGCAGCTTGTCCTTGAAATAATCTCTGTGTGTAGTCTCTGAGGCTTGTTTTCACTTGATCAGTTTTTTCTTGTTTGGGGGGGGAGGGGAGGGGGAAGATGTTTGTATCTGCAGATATGAACAATGAATCATTTTCTGCTGGCATTAAGTTTTTGCTGGTATTGGAGTCTGAATTTGAATGCTTCCTCCTCAGCCTTGGGTTGTTCTACCACAACTGCTCTTTACTGAAGGGCACTGTGTTTGTGCTGCCATGTGCCCTTGCTTCTGGTTAATATGTGCACCACTTCACTGGGAACAGCCACCACATTGTGTCTTCTCTGTCTCATCTGCACACCTGAATAAATATCAGAATTTTTTAATCTTACTATAGTGTACTGGAAGTCTTTTTGCTTTCTGAAATGTTGGCTGCTCTTTCCACTTGCTGGCTGTTTCCAGAGATGTGGACAGAAGCAAAATGCTTTTCTCACTTCAATAGTGTTATGTGCAAGACCTTGTATGAGCCCACCAGAGAGAAAACCTGCTTCCTTTAGCTCATCCCACCTGCTGCACTTTGAATATATTGCCAAGTCATAAACATAAATTATTGGTGAAACCTTGTTTAATGGTAGTAGTGATTTTTCTTTTTTCTTTCTCGTTTCCTCCTCTCTCCCCCTCCCCCCATATGTGATACCTAGTGGGTTCTGCAAACAGAAGCTGTTCCTTCTTGTGCTGTTATGGTCCCTATGCTCTTTCCATCTCTTTGACCAAGTAGTTAAGAGGTCAAAACTGAGATCTGGAAGTCTGACTTTCCTGCTTTTTTGATAACATATACATGAGGAAGTTGTAGGTGCATAGATATGAAAAGGAGGAACAAGTGAGTTAAATTATATGCCCTCATAGTCTTATATCTGTGTCCTTGCACTGACTCAACACACCTGCAATATGTAGATTTCTCACTTTATTTTTAACTCTACTGCACAGAACTTACCTTTTCTCTCAGCAAGCCTTTTATCCTACCACAAGAAGAAAGGCCATGTCCTCTTAATTCTGCAATTCTTGTTGTCCCTGGCACCTCCATCCTTCTCATGCTCTTTTACTACCTGTCATTAATCCTAGAAATCATGTCTGTCTGCCACCTGACTCCTGACAGTCCCTCTGGCCAAACACCTTCCTCAGTTGTGACAGACACAGTTTATAGTAATAACTATAGTGGTGTAATAAGCTGTTTCTTTTTCTCTGAAAATACTTTCATAAACTTTTCCTTTTAATCATGCATAGAGGGTTTCTCCTTCCCTGTCTTCATCCCATGAGATCACTATCTCTCTGATGTTTGTTCACAGCTCTGCAAAGCTTCTTTATGTAATCTCCCTGCTGCTCTATACCTACATCCCTCCCAATGAATGCAGCTGACCTGTTTGTGGGTAATACATTTTTGGCTGTCTGAGAGGGCTACACTTGTCTGCTGTGTCTATCTTTGCCCTGTGTATTCACACTTTCGGTCCGAGTTCATCTTTATGTGTGCCTTCTGCAAGGCATGGTGTCCTAATGGTGGTTGTTTTCCACACTCTTTGAAGCAAGACTGTTCAGCAGTAAGAAAACTCAACTAAGTAGTACAGAGCTGTTCTGTACAGTTTGGGGAATTGTTTCTAACACATAACACAGCTGAACTGGATGCAGTAGCAGACACCACCACTTTGAAGCCAATGGAGGGAGGAAGATTTCACAAGTGACACTTGAAAGAGGTAGTTTTGCTCAATGGGATTACTGAAGGAATCATTCCTCACCTGAAAGGGATGTAAAAATTTTCTGGTTTGACTCTATGCTAGAGAAATTAGCCTAAGCTAATGCAGTTAAGCTGAAGAGTCCACCTGGCATCTATGCACAGCAGCTCCTGGAATATGGTTGATGGGCTGCAATAATAAGGTATAGTCTTGCAGGTATAAGCAATCTATAATAACCTTGGAAAGGCTTTCCAAAAGTACAAGTTGCAAGGGGGAAGTGAGAGGTGCAAGAATCCTAGTGAAAGAATATAAACAAAAGAGCCTGGTCTAACTGCAGAAAAAATTCCAATACTGTCCATTAACCCATGAATACATTTGTCAATAACGACATGCAATGTAACAAAACCAATCAGCTTTCTAGAATGTTTTTAATAGGAATAGATTCTCTGCAAAAGGTATTGGAAAAGAGGTATTGAAAATGGGAGGTTAACCTTTATTACTTTATTTAAGAAAGTTTTAGTAAACATTCAGTCAGAAAGTGTGAAAAATAGTCCCCTGTTCCTGTACTCAGGCCATCTGGTGGTCTCTTCAAAAAAAAGTTGTATGATTATTTTTAAGTATCCTGTTCCCTCATACATCCTTACTTATGCTTCCTAGGGCAAAAAAGGTTTGTCTCACTGTCTTGCAATGTTTGAAATTATATTCTTTTACTATTGCTTTCGGTTTTGGACAGCTAACATTTTTTCATTTCCCAAACTGGTGCTTTTATCACCTTAGATCGAATCCAAACTATTGCTTACTTTAAAAAGTAAGCCTATCAAACAATCTGACTCAGATGGGTGCATTAAACCCCCACACATCTTTGAATTTCATTATTGCATAGGTTTAGCACTGTCATACTGTTTACCGTAAAACTCTTAAAAAACTGAAATGAAAATGTTTGGTGGAAGGGGAGCATGAACTAAATAAGAGAAGTTCTAGAATGAGAAACAGGATGACATAGATTCTACATCCCATAAAAGAAGACACCCCAGAGTTAAAGAGGACATGCAAAATGACCTAAGAGGAGCAACCAATTCATCTTCATGGACCTTGAATAGCATGGTTCAGTGCAGGAGTGTTGCTCTGCTATAGGAGTATGTACACATGACTTGAGAGGATACCTGTCCCAAATTCTGTCTCTCCTATAAACACTAACAGTTCACAGTGGTGGCTTGGATTTAAACATGTGAAGGTGACATTATATAGAGCACTGTGGTGCCACTGTAACAACAGTTCATGTGAAAGACTTATCTGTTCTGGGCAGCTTTAATTTCCTATGGGAAAGAAGCATGTAGCCCTGTGAGGTGAACTTTTCCAGGTCTTTCCTGTGATTTGCTGTAGGTGTCAGGATCCCACAGGATGCTGCCATAATTTGCTGGGCACTTCTGTCACCTCCAGGCAGTGCTAGTTTAGACTGTGAGCAGGCACGCAGCTTGTCCAAGTTGTGACCAGCTGTTTTAGCCATGACAACAATCTGGAGTTAGATGGTGTAAGAAAGATCTGAGCAGCCTTCCCTAGGAACTGAAGGTTTTTTTTTGCAATTAGTGCAAGGCATAAGTAGATAAATGCATGAAAAGGACTTTATCAGCCCTCATGCAATTGAATGGGGAGACTGAAATACCCATAAAATCCCAGAACATGATGGAATAATGGTTAGTATTTCAAAAATGCATGTCTTATTAGTTCATACAAACTCAGACATTGTGTAATCATCCCATGTGATAGAGAAAGCTGAGGCTTTCATCTGGGTTTATGAACATGAACTACTTATGGAAGAGTTCAAAAATCTGTCTCAATGTTTAAACATTTGAGCATATAAATAAGGACAGACACATAACAGTTCATAGCTGACTATAATCAGCCTTACACGTCATAAAACATAAAACAGAATCCTTTCTTTTAAAGCTGTTGTTATGCCTAGATCAAAGGTAGAGGATTATGCAGTATGCCCAGTTTAAGAAAGTGCAATTCAAGAGGTTAATGTAAGACTGAGAACACCAACATTTTATGCTTTGTCTTATCTACTATCTTTCTCTTATGTGGAAACATTAGAGTGTTTACAACCAGCCATGCCAAAATTTGTCGAGCTCAGATGAAGAAAGAAAAAAGGAAGCCTTGAACTGTGGGGTTTGTATTTTAAAGTGATGACCTAGAAGGAGCATCATGTTTCTTAGTGTTTCTGATCACTGGATATTGGCAGGCTTTCATTTTAAACAGTAAGGTGTTACATACACCTGTCAGCCCCCTGAATCTGACCCAGGAATGAATAAGTATGTGCTGGGTCTTGTGGCCCAGGTGTCAATCGTGAGAGTGGTGATCAGGTTTGAAGAGAGGCCAGCTGCTCTGTATCACCTTCAAGTCTTTGACCATTCCATGTTCTGTGTGGCTCCCAAGGATGGCAGAATTAAAAGCTGTGTAAATGTGATGTGACCTCGTGTGCTTCTAATTCACATTTATGGAGATTTTTCGAAGTAGAACTAACCAGCTTGAATTTCAAGTTTCCTGGGGAGCTGAAAGAGCAAAAGAAAGAGTATATAGAACTACTTTCCTCTTCCTGGAGCAATTTTGACTGTTGTTGAGATAGAGATATGATGGAATGTGGCTTTGCTCTTTAAACAAAGTCACTCCGCAGAGTACAAGTACATTAGCGGGAATTCCTCCTCTCTAACCCTTTGATTCTCTGTAGTGATCTGTACTTCAAGATTTATGGTGCCTTCTGTTATGAGAGCCATCTTATATAATGCATGCAACCTTTGTACTTTCTAGACTAGAGCTTAATCCAGCTCTTAGTCCTTTGAAAAGTGCCTTCGTGTCTGCCTGCCTCTTTCAGATCTTGGGCTTTCAAAGTGTGAAGACCTATATTTTTAATAGTCTTGGGCTTTATTCTTTGCTGATGAAGATCTGGCAAGCTTAAAAAAGTTAATTGTGAACCAGATCCAATCAGAATATTTGGATGGCTGAGTGCATAAATATGTATATACACAGTTTTTTTAATGATGGTATGGAAACTATGTAGGCAATCTATTGATACAGTAATAAGTATAAGAAGTGCATGAATAATAGCTCTTAAGTTTGGTATTATGACTGGTTAGTGCTATCTTCTGTGATGATTCATTATTATGAAGCCTAATCATTACAAGCTACAGCAGTGTCTCAGGCAAGTTGGCATAATTACCCTGTATTTCTTCAAGAAAACATAAAGCCTGCCTTTGTCTGGCCATCGCTGAGTAATTGCTGAACAGTTATGTTTGTGATACGAAATAGAAATTATACCATAATATTTTCCCTTTTTTTTAACTGCAGTCCCCAGTTATCAGTTTCTGTGTTTTGTTACAGATTTCATTTTTGTTGTTGTTGTTCTGCTTGCCTTTTTGTTTTCTTTTTTTATTTTTCTTTCTGGTTCACATAAAAAATGCATCTCCTCTTACTGGTGTAAGAGGTAGAAACCAACTTTATGGGTAGAATACATTCTGCTGATGCTGCTAAGTTTGCAGCCCCATGTGGTTTAGCAATTAAGACCTACACTTGAGAGATAAAGTACTTTCTCCTGGGATTTGGTTACTACCATTAAGCCGTGCATTGGATTCAGATGTCACTGAAACTTGTGCCATGAAGTAAATGCTGTCCTTTTTTGTGCTGTGCTCACAGTAATTGAGACTTCTTCTTTTGAAGGAAGTCTTTATTGTGGTATTTGGGTGGCTCTCCTTGCTCAGTGTCTGATGCAGTCATTGGTTGTCTGTTTTCTGCTGGTGTTTTTTTTTTTTTGAGGGGGAAGCAAGTGGGTTGCTCTTGCATTATAAGTAAGCATAGAGAATAATCTTATTTTTATAGGAAATTTAGAAGTAGATAAGTCTTCTCGGTTCTCAAAATCTTCTAAAATATTTTTTTTTTCCTCTTCAATCTCAGGAACATTTACTTTCACAGAATAGTCCCATTCTGTCTTACATAACTCAATTTACAAACCCTATTGGGACTAAAACACTGTTACAGAGTAGCAAAGAAGCTGCTTTTGTCATTTCACTTTTAAATAGACCTTTCATTTCATGCCTAGGTAGTGTACTACATAAAATATATGAATCTGAGTACATTGAGTAGAAAAATAATAGAAAAGACAAAATACACAGTTAATATGTGAGCATATTTGTGTGCAGCATGTTGTGCAGTCAAGCACATGTGTCCCAGGGGTGGGTTATGAGGAGACTGAATGGAGTATGGGAAGGCCTGCTAAGGAGTTCCACTTGAGCCACTGTCTCTGGTCAGAGACAAATGCCTTTGAAAACATGACTGGAAGCATCTTCTCTCACTTAAAGTGAGTATTGCCAGGGCTTCATGGGATTTTGTTCCAGTTAACCTCTAATTTGGGAATGCCATATGGCATGTTGCTTTAAAAGTGGATGATTCCTCTTATATGCAGCAGATTTTGGAAAATGATTTTCACTAAGTGAGCAAGAGATGGAGCACTTTGTATTCCTGTTATATCCAGCACTTTTAAAGAAACATATTGGGGCAGACAATAAACATTGCTCAAACACTGTTTTAATGCTTCTTGCAATACCTTAATACCACCATTTGGTGAACTGAAACCACATTATAGCTTATTTGTACGTTCTTTTATATCATTTAATGGGCTTGTCTGACAAGGTGCCATGTTTTGATCATGGGAGCTGAACCTCCTAGGAAAGGACTGTGATATCACTGTTGAATACACTTAGCTTGCTTTGTTCCCTGGTCCTAGGTGGGTGCAGTAGAGAGCACTGGGCATGCTGATAGGTAGGATTTTAGTGCCCAGTTCAGCCCATTGTAGCTCCAGTTGTGTTCTAAAATAAGTCCCTATTGCCAAATTACTTGCAACAGGTTTGGCTTATGCAGGTTTTTTGGGTCTGACTGATTACTCTTAAGCAGTCCTTCTGGGATGCTCATCTGATCTCAACTCCCAGACCTTCTGCATTTCATTTCATGTCTGGAACCTGTGCTGCTGTTCTTGAGCTTTGTGTTTTTAAGGGCATGCTAAATACTCCATGCTGATTAATGTCATCATAATGTAAACTTACTCAATGAATGTTCATTGTAATTACTTCATGTGGTGATAAAATCCCAACCCTCTTCAAGTGTTTCTTCATCAGTAATTGATGAATAGAGTTCTTAAACTGTGAAACAGCTCTCCCAGACTGTCTTTCTGGTTCTGTTCCAGCTTAAACATATTTTTGGTTTGGAATAAAATATGATTATCCAACATCTTTAAAAAGAAATTGGACCTGACCTGAGCCTGGCATTAGTTGCTGTCGCTCCTGTCTCTTTGAATTGCATCCAATTTGAAACCAAGCAACTACAGAGGACATTGGCAAGTACAGGAAAATATATCCAAACAATTAAATGTTATGCTCAGCTTTTCCTAATTATGTTTTAAAATCCCATAGTATAAAGTCTCAGACTAATGACTAATTGTTCATAATTAGTAAATAGCCCAGTGGAAAAAAGAGTTTTTGTTACACTGACAGAATAAAAGGAAGGAAAACAACTATCTTGAGTCTTATCCTGTGGGAATGATTGTCATTATTATGAATCGATTTAGATAATTTATTATTAACAAAGAAAAGTTTAAGAGCAAGGACAAATGTTGATAGCCCCAGCCTGCATGTTCACCCTTTATAATAATGTTATTTCTTTGAATAATAATTCCTCCTAGGAACAGGAGTGACCATGTCTTTTTAGCAAGAAATCCTTTGCAGCTAAAAGAAAAAAGCAAAGTATCCTCTTGTGCTGTGACCTAAGGTAAAAGATAAGGTCAGTCTTAAACAACTACTCTTCTAAAGGTATTTATTCCTTTGTATACCATGGGAGAAGAAAAACAGTACAGCAGAGGAAAGGAAGATTAGTTTTTTTACTGTTGACTGAATCATCTCTTTTCAGTGCTTATAGAATATAGTGTGATGATTTCAAATTAAAAGGAAATTAATTTTTCTGTGAGGCATTGTGAGGCACCTTAACAGTGTACTGAAATGGCACTGAATTTGTCCAGCAAGACTCATTAAATCTTCTCATTCACAGTTCAATCAAAATTAATGATAGATAAATAATCCCATTTATAGAACAGTTTGATATTACGGACATCTTATTCCATGGAGATAGGCTTTCTAATTTGTTTTTCTAGTAATGCCAGGAGCTCTATAGGACAAGACAACTCTAAATTAGGTTTAAGCAATGGTCCAGTGGTAATATATAATAGTGTGGATCCCTGTCTAGATACTCCTATCCTTTTTCTTTGATATTTTTCAAGTTAATTTGCTTTGAAGCTTACTTTTTTGTTTTTCTGATTGATTTAACAGAAGTTGTAATCATCAGGCTAACCACAGAGGGTTTTATTTTGTATTTTACTTATAAAACTTTTCATGTTTTACTCATTAAATAATCTATTCCCTTCCAAGTGTGTGTATGTTGTCAATAATAATAAGCTACAATGTGTAATGCTTAGGCTGGTTATTTACCTTGATTTTCACCTTTCCTCTCCTCCCCCACCTTTGTAAGTGGGAATTGCTCAGCTGTCTATTTTGTTGCAGTACAATGTGCATTACTAAAAAATGGTTATAAGTGTTCTCAGACTAGGCATGACATTCTCTGACACTTGCTCTTTAGTGGTATTGAGCTGCACTTGCATGTGAAGTGTAGGCTGAAGAGAAATGACCTGACTGTAGTGAAGCACCATACACTGCCCTGTAACAAGGTTTCCCTCTCTCCAGCAAATGCTTTTAACTGACTGTCACTGTTGCAATGGGACACAGGATCCCATAATTTTGGAGAGTCTGGGGAATGCACTCATATTTGTGCAGCATTAACTGGAAGCTGAGAGGTACTCCTGTGGCTAAAGTATCCTGACGAAGGATCTGAGATGTAAAATCACAGATGTGGTTACGAGAGGAAAAGGGAGCAAGTGTATGTGGTTTAATTTAGCTAGGGTACAAGTGCCAAAGACTTCATCTTTCTTACTATGCTGAAGTGAAAGCCACAGGTGGTGGAGGTGATCTCAGTGGCATGTAGTACTTTGCCATTGGCAGCTGGAAATGTTTTTGTGGAAATAAAAGGGTCATCTCAGACCTTAGTGACACGAATGTGAGCAGTAGCACTTGTGTTCAAATATTGTAGCATGCAACTTGGCAAAATAAGCCCCTGTGTGTTTGTTTTTAAACAGCAAACAACAATGTAGAAAAAGCTTTCTTGTGCTTTCACCACAGAGATGAGTATGCTAAAGGCAGTTTGTCTTAAGAGGTTAGAAGGACTCTGATCATATAGTGATGTCTGATGTGTGAGCTGGTGTTTTGTGTGTTTGTTACGTTAACAGCTAAACAGAGCCAAGAACACATAAGTATTGTGTAATATGCCCTCTGCTAAGCCATTTCCACTCAGGTGTCTGAAACAGAAACCTGCAAGAGGAGCAGGCATACAGGGCTGGCTAACTGCTCAAAAGAGGGCCAGACTTATTGTTCTCTCCACTGCCCAGCAGGAGTGGGCAATGAGGAGCTGCACACTCAGCATCCACTCCCAGGGCAGGGGAAGGGTGCTGGCAGCTTCTCAGGGAGCCAGGTCTGCTCTCTGTGTGTGCCTGCAACTGCACAGGTGGAAGAGGGAGCTTTGTCTGATTCATGGCTAATAAGCTGCCCCAGTTCACCAAACTGGTGTGGTACGCACCATAGCTTGCTTTATGCTTTGTAGTGTCTTCTCCCTTGCAAAATAAAGCATCTACTGCTCCTTTCCTCCTGTTGCAGGGACCTTCTCTGGATCATGTGGAACAAATGCTTGCTCCCCACATGTTTTCTCTTTCCCTTGTTTGTATTTACTTGAGGCAGGCATTGCACTGTCATTCTGGTCATGTCCCTGCTGTGGCTTATCCAGATCTACTATTGACATTTGCTATTGTACAGCGGGAACAAGGATAATGGGGTAACAACCTGATCTTGGAATAAATGTGTTACTCCTGTCTCCAGTGGAACCAAGGTTTAAGCCAAGATTTTTTCCACTGTCCTTGTGTATTTTTTTTTCACATGGTTGTTAATATTACCCTCCAGTATTTATCAAGTAATTAAGCAGTGACAGAGGGATTTATTTGGTGAATGCTTTTGTGGTGAATTGATACCCTTATATATAAAGCAGAGTTTTACAAACAGAATTAGACAACTAAGTGAACCAATATGTAGAAAATCACAGCTACTAAAACAAGGATTTCCCCCTCCTTTTAAATAAAATTAAATAAAAAAAGTTACATGGCACCAGTATTGAATAGTTAAGTGTGGAAAATATCCAATGGGGTTAAAAGTATTACTTTTAAGGCACCCTGTGTTTTATGTTTGAATACTTAAAACCTGAAAGAGTATTGCTTGTTATATTAACCAGGTGTTCAAATTGGGAAGAGTTATATGCAATGATGTCAGTTATATATATTCACTCTAATACGTAAAGTTGTGAATTCAATCCATTTGACTGTTACCTTTACAGTGTTAATGATAAATGTCAGGTTCCTTCTATATTATGAAATGACATATTCTGTTCTTAAACAGTAAAAAGAATATTATAAACAGCAGTGTTATACATTTATTTTTTAAAAGCCTTGAGAAAGCTTGTTGAAAATAAATCAATAGAACAATTGTGCTTTTAATTGCTACTCTCGTTTGTTTTATTAAATGCTGAGTGTTATTTTCCTAATTTGCTTACATGGCAATTGGTAATCAAGTAATGATCAGTGGCTTATAACTTCAAAATAGCTTCCCTGTGTGGAACCTTGAAAGATAAACAGGACCTGCTATCTGAATGAACAATTATGCACACGCATAACTTTTTTCCTCCAAGAAATAGTAATTGTAGTAATTGTACCAATAGAAATTGGTAACTGGTGTTCAACTGAACATACTAGATGATTTCTTTTCAGTCTGCGGTTCTCAGCAATTCTGAAAAGTGATTTTTGGACTGAAAACTCTTGGCCTTAAGGAAAGAAAATTTCTTTGTAGTATTCCCATGAGTGTAAAACTGAATATTGGAATCTAGCTCACTTGATTCCTAAGATGGTGTGGGGGAAAGACACCCACGATGACTTTTGTTCTTTGGATAAGTAAATGGATATTTGACCATGGATCTGTCAGGCATGGCTAAAGCTCTAGACATTGCTCACAACAGGGTATAAAATGCCACCTAGTAAAGGTCTGAAGAACCATGATTTTCATCTCAAAAACTGATAGAGGGAGAAGGGGGAATGAGAAGCCAGTGCAGAGTGTATATGTTTGAGCAAACAACCAGAGTGAAAGACTATGGTGTTGCATGAGTGTGAAGGCCTTTAAAGATTAATCAAGTATTCTGAGCATTGGAAAGCATAGTCACAGCATTTTTGCTGAAGACATGACCCCTATATGGTGCCAGTTAGAGGTTAGGTGACCCAGGTGTGTGTGCCTTGGTCACCTGATGGTGTGCCTCGTGCATGTGTGCATGCCTGTACTTGGGTGGTCATGTTGGTGTAACTGAATATCTAGTGACAAAAAGAATAATGTGCCCTGAAACAGCCCAGGCAACTGCTTAGCTTACAAAGGCACTTGAGATAAAAAAAAACACCAGGTTTTAAGTGTAAAATTTTCCATCACAGATAAACTTCCTTTCAAACTCCTAAGTATAAGTCTTCAAATCTACAGCCTACAATCTATTTGTTCAGAAAAAGTTGAATTGGGAGTCTACTTCTGAAAACTGACCAAATCAGCTGAGGTGTTACTTCGCAGTTTACCAGTTCCTCAGGCAGCTATTTACATGAGCCGGTAGAGGAACAATGCACTGTGTGTCAGTCAAAGCACAAATTTCGTTTCTGGTCACTCTTGTAGTTTTGTTTTCCTCAAGGTAATGGCTCATTTACTTAGGGAAGCACTTGCATTAAAGGCTTCACCCTACACTCAAAAACTTTAGCTTGCTTTGAGGAAAATAATATCATTATTTAGTAGCAGCATTGAAATACCTCACCACACACAAAGCCCCCAGGGACAGTTAAGCACAATACAGGTGTGGATTGACAATCTGCAGAAGCTTGCAAATGCATATGATGAAAAGTTAACCACTGGATGGTTGAATTCCCAGTTGAATTGGTCATCACTGTATTTAAACAAGGAAAAAGAAGAAAATATGTAGTAACGTTCTGTTTTTCTTCCAGCTGTTTCATAAACATGGGCAATGGCCACTAGTGCAAGGAAAGCTATGACTGCACTGCAGGCTGCTGGTGGCTGTCTCTGTAGGGGTCATGCCTTGTAGGAGTCATCCAATGCATCTTAGTCTCTCAGCGGCATTTCCAAGTGACAAATTTAATGTTTTAAGAAAGGGTAAAAAGTCAATTCTTCTCCTGTCTTAGCCTATGGCACTAGGTGTTGTATGGCCAATTAAGCCTCTGGAAATTAAAGAGGATTGTATGGTTGAAGTACTTGGCTTCAGCTTGAAACCCGCTGAAGACAGTTTAAGTCCTTTGTCTAGCATCACCTGGCTGATTGTAAGGTATTTGGAGACCCTTTAAATTCTCAGGGAAGGGCTTTAGATAATATTTGGGGAGTACGGACTTGTAAGTAGGATGGCAATAGATGCTTCTAAAGGTTGTATTACTTTTGAAGCTATTACCTTAAATTGTCAGATGTGCCTCCTTTCACCTCTGTTCAGTGGGAAGGAACAGGCTTATTTAACTTTAAAGCTCATCCTCTAGCAAAACCCCCAGTGTTCTTATTCTGATGATTCAAAGGTATACAGAAGAAACCAGAAAATTACCGATTATGACAGGAATAAGCTTTCTAATTTCCTTAAGCATTTGTCTCCATCCTGTAAATATGAGGATTTTACCACTGAGACATTAAAATGTATTTCAGAATAAAAGAAACACACAAATGCAATAGAAATTACTACAGTTTAAAACATGAAAATCTTAAGTAGGCCACTGAAGGGGGGCAAGGGAAGAATCTAAATATGCCAGTGGTGTTAACAAATTCTCAGACTAATCTATCATCCTTGCACAGTTCAGGACCTTACTAGAAAAGATGACAAAATATGTTTAACATGAATTGAATTGCAAACTGTAAAAGTCGGAGTACTTATTCATCTGTGACCAAGTAACTTTGTTCCTCCTAGCTAGAGTATTAAATAATCATCTTTTACTTCACAATCAAGTAATCACTCTCAAGAAGTGGCAGGTGCAATGGAATATAAAAAATGCAAAAGGGGGTTATACAAGCCGGCAGCTGTTGATTTAGTTATGCAATATCTGAAAACAAGTATTGATTTGGGAGGGGAGGAAGATAATGGAAATTGTTTAAATGCTATATCATGTCTTAGTGTTTGTACACACTCACTGTCCTGACGATTCAATTCCCCATGGCTTTTTTGCTCCTTTATAACTCAAATACAAAGCACTGGTATTGATATGTTGTAACATGAGTATGTAAAGCTCTTTAGTCTCAAATGTATGGCAGGCAAATTCTGTCAGTGCTTGCACTGTGGCTGGATGTTAGGTGAAGATCAAAGAGTGAATGTGGCAAAGAAGTATTGCTGTTAGCAAAATACCATGGAGTGCTTTAGTTTGTGACACCTGCCAACTGGCCTACCTCTTGCTTTGAAAGATTTTGAACTGTTTATTTTAATGGTGGTGACTGTGCATCTTTCAGTCTTGCAAGCCATGTGAGCTAAGGGAAAGTAAGTGAAAAGTTTTGTATTTGAACCGTCATCGTGGCTTAGGTTTTTGTTTTGTTTTAACATACACCTTCAAAGGAAGGAAATACCAGAAGCTTTGAAATATAATATGCATAGCTGACCTTTTGAGTTCCGGATTGCATTAGGAAGGAGGAAAGTACTTTGAGGTACAAAAGCAGAAGGTTAAAACAAGGTTTAATAATTCCAGCACTCTGAGTCACTGGAAACAATAAATAGTGCAGAGGTAATTGTGTAGTGCTGCAAGCAAAAATGGAAGAAAAATGCATATATATCCTGAGCCATTAAGATGTTAGAGCAGTTTTCAGCATCACTGTAACTTTTTCAGTTGTATTGAACTGTGAAGTTGAGTACCACAGACGTAAATGCCAAGTGTGACCAAATACATAAAACAAGAGAGAGAAATTAAAGCCAAATGGTATAATTCAAAGCCATTAAACAAGCATCAAACACAGCTATAGCATTCACACAACATTCACTGTGTCTGAATTACTGGCATGCACTGATTCTGATAAGCAATTTAGCAGCATTTCCTCTATCCTGGATAGCACAAAGGGTAATATATGAAATGATTGCCCCTGGGTTTGTAAGTTGCATATGAAAAGCAGGAATTTCTGTTCTCTTTTTTCTTTTTCATTTTTTTTCTTTTTTTTTGAACAGTAGGAATAAAATCCTAATTATTTTTAATTGATGTTTGTGGCAAAATTCCTAGTGATATTTTCACTACCTTGCTAAAATAATGACTCATGATCCAACAAGCGTGAGGCCTGTTGTGCTGCCACTACAGTAATATGGAATAAGAGACAGCTGCTGTCCCCAGAGAACTTGCCATCTAAACACAGTATGAAATGGATGGTTGGCTGAAGGAATTTCATTTAACTCATACCTCTATAGTGAGGAGTTGTGAGACTCCAGAATCTCAGACAGTAGAGGGAGACAACAAAATACTCCAAAGCTTCACTGAGAAACTTTGAAGTAAAGACACTAGCAACAGATCAGGAATTAACATTGTCTGGTTGGGTTAGCTCTGAGCTGCGCTTGTGTCCCTCTCTCCTTACAGCCACAGAACCAAATGGGAATGCTGGGTGTGGGCTCCACGTGCCTGTTTGACCAAACACTGAGTTTTCTGGGGCACATTCAGTGAGTGAGTTGTGAATTTAATTGTGCATGTGTCACTTGCTGAGATGAGTGTCAGAGCTGATTTTCTTGCAAGAAGCATTTCCTGTGCTGCCACATTGTCTGGTGGTGTCTGTGGTAACAGGTGCTTGGGGTGAAAAGGGGAGTGCTCCCAGCAAAGGGTTGTGCAGGAGCATTGCTGGAGTTACCTGGTACTTGGGCTTTGGTCCCATAACTGCAGGACAACTGTTTCATGCCCCAGTTTTCCCCAGCTCTTCCTTTTGAGTTGTTCCTTCCCTTTCAGTAGGTATCACAGTCAGAAGCATTCCTGCAATGCCTCGGAGCACTACAATGTGGCACTGAAGGATTAGAAAAGACACTGTTGGATAGGGTTGACTAGGATTCCGTGGGTTTTCTGCTTGTTTTGCAGCTGGAGCACAGAGAATCGAGGCTCATGTATCCTCAGAGTGTAGTAAAACAACATGTCTTGTGCCCTCTGATTGCTAAGCAGAGGAGAAAAGTGACAAACACCATAAATGAAATTTGAAACTTTCTCTATGTGATATCTTGCCAGAAGGGGACAGATGTCTAACAGAAGCAGACAAACCCGAGGTGTTCTGTTCAGTTTCCTCCCGCTTTTATATGCTGTGTTGGAGAGCAGGCTGCAAGGCCACCCACCAGGAGCTTTTCACCTTAAACATGACAAAGGTTAGATGCCTGATCACTGAAATTGCAAAAATATACATACTGTTATCCAATACATTTTAAATTTAGGTTCAAACCTCCTTCTTAAAATATCTTCTAGCATCTCTTTTTCACTCGTTTGTGCCCTATGCAAGTGCTTTGCTTCAAAATTGTGTTTGCTGCTTTGTGTTGGTCTTTAATGCAAGAAGTTAGATATTTACCTTGGGTCCAAAGCTTTTTTTTCCTGTCACTTCATAGCTTTAAATTCCAGTAGCCTGTTGTACCCAAAGCATTGTCGCTTCATGACACAGAAGACACTGCTCCTTTTGCAGAAGTGGAAAACCACGCTCTCTCTTTGTACTTGTGCTGTAGTTTCAATCTTATCTAAAAGCAAACTCTGAAAATACATAGTAGTTGCAAAAGGCTGTTACATGGTATTGTCAGCTGCTAAACTGTTATTTTTAAATAGCATTTTGTTCTACTTGTAAATCATGTTGTGTGGGTTTTTTGGCTTTTTTTTTTTTTTTTTTGTATCTTTATGGTCCAGAGTCCTTGAGGTTTTTCAGGCACTCCCAAATGCTGTTGTGAACAGCATTCAAGTAATGAAATAATTATTTTCATACTTCATGATGCTCACAGGTGCATTAATACTGCACTGAAATGAGAGCTTGTGGAATGTTGGTAACACACAGGCAGCAAACCATGAAACTGATCCTCAGTATCTCAGTAAGATTCTATCAGAAGCCTTTCCTTTCTGGAAAACTAAAATTTTAGCATTTGGCTACTCTTTCTTTACAGTGGCTTTATGCAGCTTAGTCTGGAAAATTACTCCAGACCTTGTTACCATCACTCAGGTACTCCTTCATATGCAGTTCCCTTTACCAGCTTTTCTGCAACTGAGATAGCATCTTCCAAGTGTCCTTACCCACAGCCAAGGTGCTGGTTCTTTGGATTCGAGGGCATGTATGAGGTTGGCTGCAGCATTAGATGTCAGCTGTGCACAGCGTCAGCCATTCTTTCACTGGCAGGGGTGGAAGCATGGGTTGCTGGGCCTCCACCTGTGAAAATCTGAAGATGTTGTATGAAATACCTGTAGAGCTGAAACAAACTTACTCCAACTGCTCAGTCCAAACTTAAGCTCCTATAGCCTTTTTTGATATGGCTTCATATATATCTTTATTTTAATTGTTCCCCTAATTGATTTTTACCTCCAGATGGATGGGCAGCATATTGTGTATATTCTGTATTTGCAGTGTGAGCTGTGGTAGGTAGTTAACCACTTACAGGAAATCTTTGTTTCACTGATGCTATGAATGTCAATAACTACATATTTAGTGCTGAAATATGTTTTTACTGCAAATTAGCTGCTGCCTGCAGCATGAAATGTGATGTTAAGTATTTTGGTGTGGTTTTTTTTAGCTCTCTGGCAGGTGTGCTGAATAATGGAAAGTGTTTTTAACAGCTGTACCACTTCTTTCAATTTCATCTGTTTTCCCATCACTTCCAGACAAATGAAAGTGTCTCAAAGTGCCAAACACTCAAGTTACTTGTTTGAGGGAAACAGTAGCAGATACTATTATAAAAATGTCATTACTTTGGTAAATTTATTTATTTTTAGACTGCTTCAAAGAGAAGAGATGTTTCAAACATTTAGAAATACCACAACAATCCTCCACTGAAAAATATTCATGATCTTTGGCTTGTTACAGGTGAAAGAATCGTACTTACTACTTGTGCTATAGGATCTTGTTTGCTTGTTATTTTTTATATTGGGGCTGCCTGCGAAATCTTTATTCTTAGGTGGAAAAGGATATCTCAATGATTAGCCCAGCACACATACTGTTGAAAAAATCAGTCCATTTTTTTCTTATCATTATGCTGCTTTTATATTTATTAGAAAAAGAAGCAGAGAAGTCAGACTAGCATTGAGCCTCACACTACTGTCAGTGTTTGACCATGATAGGTGAACTAGAATCCTGAAAGACAGTGTCTTAAGATCCAATACATCTCTCTGGACTAGGGCAGGTGGATTTAGTTCAACAGTTACTGCTGTCTTTTTTCTGATAAATGAAATTCGGACTTTTAAGAAAATATAATGATTCTTTTGGATGAAACATTTTGTGCAATCCACTAACTGTACAACAAATCCAGTTGCGAAGTTGCAGTGCTAACATATTTGGCCTCTCCAGGCTGGCTTCTGGAGCTGGGATTGTCCTCATCCTGCATCATGTGGCAAGCAGAATTTCTGGCAGAGGTATGACTGTCTTGATGGTAAATTTCCTTGGGTTGTAAAATTAAGCACAACTTTGTATTCTCATAAGCTCAGTTTATCTAAACTTGATATTGCAGAGTATACCTTGCATGGCAAGGCTGAATGTTGCAGCCACTGAGATGAAATACTGTTTTTCTCTTCTTTCAAGGAAGTGTATTACTTAAAATGCTTGGCAATACTTGTATTTAGTAATAAGATGGTCTCCTTATTAAATGCACAAGACTCTTCCATTAACAGAGGAGATCTGAATCTTGCTTTGTCAATTTTATGATGTTGCTCCCCACCTTTACTGAAGGTTATTGTTGTCTCAGTCAAGGGAGCAGACAGTAATACAGCCCATGCTGTAGCCTATCCATTACCAAATCCACCATCTGAACAGAAAGCTGTGCTCTCCAGCAGTTAAAGCACAGGGGCAGGACTGGGGCTCATGCAGTAATTTTGAAACCACTGTAGGTAGTTGCTAGGATTTAACTGCTTTGGCAGGACACACAAGCAATTGCTCTTCATCAGGCAGACTCTTGGGTATAGAGGTACTGACTTAAAAGGTTAGGTATGACCTAGGGTGTTTAGCTGAAAATTATTTCATTAATGTCTCTTAGATTCAACTTAAAAATGGAGATGGTGTGAGGGAGCAGGGAAGAAATCTGATTATTCATGTAATCTCTGGTAGGGAATACCTGAGCAGAATTTCCTGGTTTATTATGATGTCTTTTTGACAGTTTTCTTGCTGTCCTTTACTGGATTTGAGTTTGAGACATTTAAATTAAAAAGTTAAGTTTTGAAATGTTCTGCTTTTAGTATTTTATTTTCTGAGATTAGGTTTTCCCCTCTTGCTGTGGGAGATTATGACCAGGAATTCTTGTCAATTGCTGTGGTCAAACATGGGACTAAGGAGACAGCAGGCCAAGGTGTTCACATTTGTTTGGATCACTCTTGCCCACCAATGCCTTTCTGCTGCTGTTTTCAGAAGTGAAATGTTGATTCTTTAGAGTGAACTTGTGGAGGGGGAAGCACGTGTGAGGCCAGGCAGGGCTGAGGGAAGCTCTATTTTATCCAAAGCTGAGCAGGACATTGGGGGTGTTCTGAATTTGCAATGATGGTTTTATTTGTCAAGCTCTGTGCTTATACGCATGCAAACTATACATGTGTTGGTAGTAAAAATGTAGTGTTAAAGAGATTATTTTTGTCACCAAATACTGTCTCCTACAAAATATATTAGTTCTTTTCACTACATCGATATAATTATTTCAGTATGTTAACCAGCTTATTTCATCTAATACTTTCTTTTGCATTTTCTGACAATACAGTTACAAAAAACATTACAAACCAGATGAAAACAATGCAGATACATTTGTTTGCTATTTCTCCTGCAATGGCAGTTTGCCAGAGATGACATGCTTCAGTAAATGTCACTAACTATTATGTATTTAGGACTTAATTATGCCTTTAAGGCACTGGCCCTTTCAGGGAAGGGTAGATAAAATTGCTTCCTTGAGAGCTTTGAGCCATGCTCTGCCTGAGAAAACATGACTGCTGGTAGCATGGTGGGAAATGAAAAAGCGAGTTGATCGTCTATTTGAGATGATAGAGCATATGTTCTTGCCCACACCTCTTAGCTCTGCTGATGGATGAGTTATCTCACTGCTCTGGGCATTAAATAAACCTCTGTCAAAGCTGTGTCTGCACCCATAGCCCCAAATGCTCCCTGTCCTGTTATCTAAAGCTTGTCACGGGGAGGTGACTTTCAGGCTATAAAGCATAAAGAGCCTAAGCACTTCTAGAGTTTCCTACACTAAAACACAGTGTGAATGGTTAATTAGAAAGTAAGAGAGTAACTTTGTAGGCTTTTTTCCCAGCTAATACCGTGAGCCAGAAGGACCAGAGGGGTGAGAGTCTAGACAGGGATCTCGTTGATCTCTGAAGAGGCTGTTGACCCAAGATACACAACTGCTGCCAGCTTCTAGTTCTTAACTTCTTGAAAATAATGTGTTTCATAGCATATTTATAAACATCAGAATATATTCAGAGGCAACTCATGGGAACACAGCTAAATCAGGATTATACTGCACTGTGGAAGTATGTAGGATGTAGCTCTTGAATAATTTAATGCTTCTTTGCTCTATCAACTTTTTAGTCTATCCATTTTCCTTAGCATTTAGTCAACTCTCAAAGGTTCCCTTTCAAAACTCAAACTATTACAAAGTACTGCAGATGTGAGTCTAAGTGCTATCAGCAGTGCTGACTTTCCCAAGAGCTCTATCTCATGTCAGGTAATTTCATCTAGAGTTTTATCTCTTTAGGCAGTAGCTCATTGACAAAAGTAGTATCTCAGTTTAAAAATCTGTATGATCCAAATTACAAGAGCAACTGCCTAAGCTGGACAACACCATCAAAATTTCTTCTTCCAATGCTTCCTCATGGTTCACAAAATCATTCTGTGGAGTAACAGGTTATAAATTCAGGAGCCTGGCAACTGCCTCTTCTCTGCCATAGCACTTTCCACCTCTAACGTGAGCTTTCTCCAATCCAGTTCTGCTTTATGTCTTCAGCCCTAGAGAAGAGCTTGAATGAAGTTTTTAAAGAGATGAAAATGGCATTTGTTATTCATGGCACTTGCTCCCTGGCCACCAGTCACTGATTCAACCTCTTCACTGATTTCTGGAAAAATCTTTTCTGAGTTTGAGTACTTAACCCTGCTATCCATACATGTATAAAACTTGAGATGATTGCAGCAAATTTTTTAATAATCTTTGCTATGTGTATAATCAAACACATCTGGGCTAAAATATTATAGCTTAGAAGAGAGTAAGTAACATATGCTCTAGTCTCAAGCAGTGTGTTGTGAACCAAAAATAGCAGAGCCTGAGCTCCAATAAGTAAAATAACAAGAGCTGCTGTTCATGTGGGTTGTTTGATTTTACCCTTGACTTCAACAGAGAAAATGTCCTAGAATCATTATACATTCCTGGCTGTAATATAAATAAAACACAAATGCATTCTAGCTTACTGTCATCAGTGATATTTATCTAAAGTACGGGGTTTACTATGGTATGTAATTTATTATAGAAATAATATTTAATTGCACTTAAATATTACTCACTGCATGCCTCTTCCCATTCTATTATAAATGCATCTTAGCATGCTCCCTGCTTGCAGCTGAAATAATAAATGATTTCATAACTTGAATTATTTGTGGGATGCTGGAAATGGGTTTTCTGTCAGTACAGAGCAGTTTTATGAACTTGTTATGGTGTGGGTATTCGTTGCTTCCTCTCTTCTGGCATAATAAGTCTCTGGACAATAGTGTATAGTACTTAAACGTTTGGAGAAGCTAATGCTAAATGAGAAGAATATCGAGGGTAGACGTGAAGTGATGGTTTTGCCCAAGATTTTAGTTTTAGTGGTGCATATTTAATAGTGCTTCACTAAATACCCTCAAATGTGTACATTACACTTAAGTGCCTTCTTCTTGTGTCGTAATTTCATTGCTATCAGTGCTTTTAAAGCATAGTTTTCTTTATCTTAAAGTTTATGAGTATGAAATGCTGCAATAGTCTTAATAATAAGAAAGTAAGACATCTGGTATAATGGTCCGCATGAAAAATATTTAAATTGTGCCAGTTCTCACCAAAAGTATCCCCCCAGTACTTAGGTGAAACACAAATTAACACTAATTCTAGAAGACTATCAATTTTCTAGATGGATGTCCTATGTAGTATTTTTACAGACTCTTAAATGCTACATGATATCCTAATAGCAAGTCACTAGCCCCCTTCTTAAAATGCTATTAGGAATACAATGTGAAATGCACAAAACTTAACAAATTTCGGAGTTGAACAAGGTTATGAAACCCTTACTTGCTATGTTAGGAATGATCATGCCATATACTTTCTTTCCATTTTCTAATTCTTTGCTTTGTTTTCCTCTTCTTATTTTTGCCTTATTCAGTACTTTCTTTGAAAGATAATTTTTTCTCCATCTTTCAATGTGTGGTCATATGCATTATTAACTACTTGCTATTCCAGCCCTCCCATAAAAAACCCCACACATGTTAATGTATTCCCAAGACTTGTGTATGCGCTGTCATCAATTGTGGTATTGTGACAAGTATTAATGAATTCATCCTTAAATTGGATCTATTATGGGAGACTGTGTATGAGAGAGAAAAATGTCTGTCATTAGATATAAATACACTTTAGACGAGGCTATGAGATGCAAGGTTAGTACTATAAACTTCTCTGACATTGAGAAGTCGGTGAATTTTATTTTTTAAGTACTTGGTAAGTTAGGAGACTTTTTTAAATTGTCAGGTGAGTGCATGAGTACTTAGCACTTCTGCAAATCCCTTTGTAGGTATTGGTGTTATTTGGTGTCTGTAGGTGTAGTTGATGCACAGAAAACATGAAAGACTGTTAAAGATTAAAGGCCTGTCAAAGGAAGTTAGAGGTGTTTCAGTGCTCAGGGAGTCTCTTCCTGGTGGGTTAATGCAAGGCCTGGATAACAAGCTGGGACTGGATAAATGCTGTTACAGAGGCAGCACTGTCAGTGTGGTGCTGACATGCAACTTGGGCATACACACAAGCCTAGCTTTGCACCTAAAGCTGGCATGCAGTGCAGGCAGAAGCAGTCATGAGGTTAAGAACATGGTAGCAATTGTCCAAGTAGTTATCCTGTCAGCTGTTGACTCTTGAGAAACGTGCTAGACTGGTATTCTCTTGGATAGAGCTTCTGAAATCAGAAACTTTTAGGAAATCCTACACTTGAAGGAATTGGTTCTAGGAAGAAGTCAGTGCCAAGGTTTGCAGTGCAGACCTGTGTCCTTTTAGCTAAGGGAGTAACTCAGTTATGAGAATAGGGTACTAAAAAAAGACGAAATGTGCTTTTGGCTTTGTGAGAAAGGAGTAATGAGAGGTGAGGCTCTTGGTTTTATTTACAGTTGTGTAGCAGTGCAGGCTTCAGTAGGATTTCTTTCTGCCACTGCAACTTCCTTACTTGCTTACATCCCTTCCTGTGCCTTCAGCCTCCAGTACCTATCTGTGGCCCTTTTCTATGACTTTTCCCATGTCTTTTTGTCAACATGTCTGCATTTTCTTGTGGTGTCTGTCGTTCTCTCCAGACCCGTCTCTCTACCAAACTACTCTGACATCTTTCCTCACTCATTATTTCTTGCGTGTTTTTCCTATGCCTGACTAGTGTCCTTCTCTGCTCTTCTTTTTCTGTCTCTGCACTGCTCAGGTGTCAAGAAAAGAGAAGTACACAGTCTCTTCTCTTCATTACTTCTTCCTATTTAATCAGTCAAGCTGTTTGGACACACACTCCAGGAGGAAAAATAATTGGGTGCGGCAAACAACAGTATGAGCAATAAAATTTTACACTTGGGGTGGTCAGGGAGGTAAAAAAGATATTAGAATGAAATTATTTGAGCAGCTATTGTGGTAGACCCCTATCCTTTAACATAAAAAAGGTATTTTTCTAGCCTGAAATACATGTCTTGAGTAAACAATACTGTTTCTTCTATGGTTTCACCCATTTTAAAGAAGTTTTAGGACTATATTGCTTTACGGCTGTTAATGCAAAAAACTAAGCAGTGATTTCATACTCAGACTTTTTAAAATAATTCCTATAATAAGGTGACTGATTTGTGCTGTAGTTAAAAAACAGGATTAAATGTAATGCAATTCAATGCTAATTAAAATCATGCACTAGATGTGGTAACAGGCTCTTTGTGTCCTCACTGGGTGAGTCAGTTCCCTCCATGCTCCTACCCATTTTCCCCTGGACCTCACATCAAAAGACTCATCTCTGATCCCATAACTTGTACCATCAGTTATTAGTAACAGCAATGCAAAAAGACTTTTTGATTTGCTGAAGTGGTGTACTTTGGATTTTCTGACTGTTGATGGTTCTCAGTTCATGGTTTCTAACTTTTCTTTTTTTGAGAATTTCCTCTTCTAATTCTTAACAAAAGTGGTAGAGATGGTCACTTCAGTTCCTATTTGTGATGATTGTTAATTTGTTACCATGGCTTTTATCTTACTAACAACATAGAACTTACAGAAATGTTCACTAACATATATGCAGCATCCTAGAATAGTGTTTTCACCGAAGCTGTCAACTGCACCATAAATTTTAGCTTACCAAACTGACAAAAGCCAGCTATTCAGAAACACCCTAAGATGAGTATATTGTCTCAATTTTTGCTAGCTGTAAATCTTAGTTTTCATTTGGAATACAGAGATAAACTTGGCATGTTTTGTCAGCTAGAGGAAAATAGAAACTATTATCTTTCCTTACAAGCAGTGGTGACAAGACCTGATAGCAAAGAGCAGCTCCAGCAAGATGATTAATAACATATAAGGCCTTCAATAAGTAAATTCTAGCTTAAATAGACTGTATCTTAATAATAGAAGGTAATGGAAAATCTACCACAATTAACATAGCTACTTGACTGTTTTTATCATAGAAGAGAGAAAACTAACTCATACCTACAAATTAAACCCATGACTAATTCATTGGTGATAATGTGTGAGGTCTTTGCTCCAATTCTTGATTCAGCGTTGCAGAATGAAACGACCTTCCACCACATAAAGACTTAAAAAAAAAAGAAAATAAAAAATAAAATTCAGACTTTCACTTGCTGAAGTGACTGTGCTCTGTTAGCAGAGATTATTGGCAGCCCTGCTGCCTCGAAGGCTGAGATGCTGTCTCATACTTTAAGTGGGGACTGTCACATTTTTTGCTAAACAGAAAAAAGGCCATTTTCAAAGGAAGGTGACAGGTTTCAGAGGTAATGATTCTAAATACTTGATCATTAATAAAAAAATCTGAATTGACATGTGTTAATATTTTTAATACTCATAAACAGATATTTTCTTAGCAAAGCCAGGCCACCTGTAACTGCAAAAAAGGAAAAAGTTCTGAATTTTGGTAAATGCTTTTCCTTTGCCTTCTTGAAAGAGAGCTTTATACTGAAATATATTAAGGCAGCTTCCAGTTTTGAATGTCTTCTCTCATGAAAAAAGTATAAAGATTTGCTTTCTGGAGGAAGTGATTTGATTTTAGCGAAACAATGTTTTGACCTGAAAAAGGTTCCAGAAACTTGTGGAATAGGAAATGGTAACCCCATGTGGTAATGAAGCTTGGATCTGTGCTTGACTGAGACAAAAATAGGTTTGGCGACTGCTGTATTCCTCCAGCAAGACTGCACTTTAATCAGGATGAAGGGGACTGTGCAGCCAGGAAGCAGGATGATGTGGTATGAGTTCTACCTAATGAATGCAGGTCTGTTATCCTGAGCAGAGGGGTGGCTGTTCTGCTTGCTGGAGGCACTCGTGAAGGGTTGAAGCAGGAGGAGAGACTTTCCTCTTGGCAAACACAGTTCAGAACTCATTATAGCAGGCTGTCCCACATACTTGTTAGATGAAGACTAAAATCAATCACTGTGTTACTGTCAACTCAACTGCAGTACGCGTAAAGTGGTTTTTCTCTCCCTTCTTCCATGTAACTGCCCTCTATCTGTCTTGTGCTGTGGATAACAATATCCCTTGCTCTGTCCCTTTTGTAACCCTTGGCCCCATGTGTCCTTTCCCCACCGGTGCTCCCCTACGTAACATGTCTAAGACCTGAATACTCCATGTCTGTACTCTTTCACATCTCCATTGCTTAAACATCTTTCTGTTGGCCCCCAACACCTGCAGAGTTGTTCTTGATTATAACTGTTGTTGTTCTACTCCAAAAACCACTTACTAAACTTGTTATACTGCCAGTGCTCCCAGTTTCTGTTCACCTTGCTTTCTTTGGTTACCTTTCAGTACTGCAACAGTCAACCTAATTGTCTCCCTGTCTTTCATTACACACTAATTAATGACAGTTTGCCTCCTGCTCCGATTGTCCTATGGCTTGAGAGGCAATAGTACTGCAAGAACTAAAGAACAACATGCAGAGAGCTTGTGGATAAACCAGAACTGACAGGGATGCCCTGTACTGTAAGCAATGAGAGAGGAGGAAAAGACTGTCACCACAAGGGCGTTTAGGCAGGGATGGTTTGGAAACCATGATATTAAGGACCAGGATATGCTTCTGTGGCTGGCTTAAAGCGATGTAGGCCATGCTTTCTGCTGCAAAGGAATAGTTACATGCTTGCATCCAAAGGCTCTCCCACCCCTCTTGCATTGGCAGCAGCATTCGCACAGTAGGTGTTGACTTGGATCAGTTTGCTGACTCAGCAACAACGAGCTGCAAAAGGAGTGGTGGGGACAGGGTAGCACTTTTTGTTTGGTTGGTTGGGGTTTTTTTTCCCCAACTCTCCCAGCAATTTGCCTTTAGATTGGCTTAAAACTACCATAAAAGCATCCCTTTAGAAAGGTGCATTTAGGATTCTGAGGAACATAGAGGCAGAAGAGCCCCTGGAGGAGAGAGTGAGTCTGTGTAGGAGGGAACTTGAACATTTTACTGGGTCTTAATACCTCCAGAAACAGAGCATGGGGGGAAAATATGTATCACTGTAATTGGGAAAGCAATAAATACCACATCCATCCTTTTTCCCAAAACAAATAGGAGGAAAAAAGGAATGCTTGTGTGGACTGAGCAACTAAATAGGTTAGGTGAGTCAAAAAGTCTGAAACAGTTGCCAACTTGAATTTTGCGCATGAGTTGAATCTAAGTGGGAGATTATTTTACTGCTACTTTGACTGCTTTTCTTTTCCACCTCCTCTATCCTTACTTCATCCATCTGCTCTGTCTTTCATTCCTGAAGATATCTTTCTCTTTCTTGTAAGACTAGTGATCCCTTAGTGTATGATTATGAAATGCTGAAGATAACAGGACCTTGATCTCTGCCTGGGCCCTCGACCTGTCTGTAGTGACATTTCCAACTAGTCAGAGTCTGTCCAAAGACAGTTTTGCAACCAGAGCCCCATTACTGAAGGATACAAAAATGAACCATGCTCACCAAGGACCTGCCTTAAGCTGAGACAAGGCCACTTCCAAACAAAAACATTCATTTAGGCATATGGCTACTGTGAACCTTTCTGACTGTTAGTTAAATTAAGACTGTTGGTTAAATTAAGAAACATGCCCACCTTCAAGTAATAGGGCTTGATACAGTAGAGAAAGGAAATCTAAGAGAAAATATCCTCAGGAAATTTAGTCTTATCCAAATTACATTTTCACCTATAAAGACACAGACAAATTAAAACTTTATTACAAGTTTTAAAGTATTTTTATCAGCAATAATGACAATTTAGGGTACATTACAAGTTCGTTACTGTATATATATAATGTGACAAATAAGAGGATTCATAAATAGTGCATTCTGCAAAAGGGGATATAAAAATGGGAGAGAATGTTAGCTACCAGTTAGGTCTGAAGCAAGGCTCTATTCTCAACTCTGAACTTAGTTTCAAATCTAGATCCAGTTCATGTCTTTCTTAGTACTAGCACTATATAGCAATCAACTGCAGTAGATTTTTTTTATTTCTGCTCTATTTGTTTTGAATCCTTGTTTTTCCATTTTCATAACTGTGGCAGAGAACGTGCAGTATCAGAAATGGGAAAAATCCTGTCAGAAATGGGTTTCTGAGGAAAGTGAAGAAAACAACCAGGGTGCTTTAAAACCTGAAGCTTTTACAGTGTTGTAAAATGGTTTCCTGTCTTGTTTACTTAGCTATCCTTCTTCTTCCCAAGACCTCCTGAAACTCCCCTTATCTCTGTAGCTAAGCACCAAGGAATTTGTCCTTGGAGGTGTCTAGTTTAGTTTCTCTATTGGTTCTTAGTTAACCCTTTCCCATTGGTGATTTATCCCTTGATTTCTATTGGTAGTAATTTAGATCCCCCTAAAACCTATATAGACACCCCAGCTACGTTAATAAACTCTCCCTCTGCATCTCCTCCTATGGTCTCTGTGTGTCTCTCTGGGGCATCTCGGGGGCCGTGAGATGGGGGGGGTGAAAAGGGGGAGCATCTCCCTACAGCTGTTGTACATAACTTTCAGTCTTTGTTTTCTTCCACCCTGAAAATTGTAAGAGATCCTTTAAGACCATTACCAAATTTTAGTACCAAGTATCTATTTGTTGTGTCTGAGTAACTTCTTAATAACTAGTAAATTGTTTGATGTCTTATCTTAATTGATACTTGAACCGCGCAGTCAGCTGAGCTGGTTTCTGTAACCTAGCCAGCCTCCATGTGGAAAATCAGCTCTGACAAAGCTGAAGCCCTTTACACCTTGCATGGTTCTAGTTTTTAGCAGACTTTTTAGCTGCCAACAAGTTGAACATCTGAGTGATTATATATCTTTCAGATGCCGCAGATTGTCTTTCTTTGGTATGTGCTCACGGCATTTGTTGGTGCTCTGGGCAGACTTGGCCTCAATATGTCTATTCTTTCCTCTCGTGTGCATTTGTTTCCTCGTTAATGTTAGGTGGTTTCTGTGAGTTCTAATTATCTTGGAAAAGAGCCTCTTACCTATTCAGACCTGTCTGCATGGTGGTGCTGGTGGAGTCATACCCAGCTGGCTGGAAACTGGCAGGCACAGTTGGACTGTCACTGTCCTGGAGCCACTTGCACCATGCTGAGTGAAGTGCTGTGTGTAAAGGAAACCTTCTTCCTTTTGCTGAGTATATTAAAATAGATAATTTTTTCATTGTACATAATCACAAATAAACCTTTCTGTATTTAATCTCCTTAAAGTTCATTCAAGAACTTTAAAATACATTTTTATTAGTGATTTTATAGAGAAAATTCTTACTAAATTATGCCTGAATGTATATTGAGCTGTGCCTGTGGTGTTTGGAATTACTGAATGGACTAGTGCTAGAGAAATAGTCTCGTTGGTAGCAGGTAGGTAGGAGAGCTCAGGATGTGCTCCTTTCTGGTGCTACCCTGGCAGATATATGCTGTAAAGCAGCAAATTGTGAAGAACAAGAAGAAAATTAGTTGGATATTAAAAAAAGTCAATTAAAGGTATAGAAACATCATAAACTTTTTACAAGTAAAAGTAAGAGTCCAGTGAAGGTGAGTTATGAGTCTGCTGATGTGTTTCTTTCCATCAGCCCTCTCTTGCGTCCCTTACTCAATAACATCTGTGGTATTTTCTGTAACTTCCCCATGTAACAGGATTTTAATGCTACTTGTCGTCGCCTTAAAAAGGGAAAGAAATATGATCAGTAGACAAAATGACAAGCTAAACAACTGCCTTCTAAAGTGATTTTAATACAGCAAGGAATTGAGCACAGAGGTATTTTAATGGAACTAAAAAGATTTATTGACACTTTAAGTATTAAGCTACAGTGCTTGGAAATTGGTGTCCTTTGTTTTGGAATCAGGAGCTGGTGTTTCTGAGATGCTGCAAAATCAGTTACAAATGGAATTTTTCATCCTAAAACAATAAAATCTGCCATTTCATATATTTGGTTTTTTACCCTATCAAACAAATGAGACTAATGATATCTGTAAGACTGCTCGTGATGCAAGGTACATCCTTGGTGGAAATGCAAGTGGCAGCTTTTGGTCCTACAGAGGAAATGAAATTTGATGATCTGATTTAAAAAGCCTGTAAATGAAATCAGATGCTCAGAATGCATAGGATTAAGAAATTGCCTCTTTATGACAAAATCATGTCCCTAAAGGTGTGTTTCTTTTTTTTCCTAGCAGAGCCTAAAATAACATTTCCAGAAGAAAACTAGAGAAAATACTAAATCTATCAGTTGATGGTTATTCCCCATGTAAACACAAATACATCGTAAGCAGAACACAGGTACTGTGTAAGGTATCCATTTTAGAAAGCACGTATCTCTTCACTGGAAAACTGGAGCACCTGACTTCTAGTTTACACATAGATTTAGTGCAGGAAATTGTAATTCTGTTGTGACTACCTGATCTCTCGACCAGAAAAATAAGTATTAATCTTAATGTTTTGAAGGAAGAGATTTAAAATTTCCTTTCCTTTTCAATTTTTAGTGTCAAGTTTCACTGAGATAATATTTTCTCTCCACCTTTTGAAGAGCTTACTGACACTTCAGAAATTCTCAAGACATCAGAAAAGTACTTCTTTGTGATCCCTTTTGTTTATTTATAAAAGATTACTTAATGGAATTCATTCTTTCAAACTTGCATGCTTATTTAGAAATTGAAATTGAGTTACCAAGCAAAATAAACACAGCAGGGTAAGTTGCTGTGGAAAAACAAGGCATCAATGTGTAATTTAGTTGAACAAAGTGAAATCATAATATTAACCTAATAATAGTTTCATAAAAAGACAATCATAACATTATTTAAATATTGTAATGGATTTATAGCCTTATAAGATAAATTCCTCTGGATTTGCCACAGAGATATTTGCATCTTCACTTAAAAATATTAGTGATTAATAAATCAAACAGCTTGTAATAAAGTAGGTAAGGCAATTAGCTTTTCCTTAAATGTTCTGTGATATCCTTGACTGGTTAGTGCAGTGAGAGTCTTCACTGCCTTCCTTGGACAGTGGGGTTCAGCAGAAGTCCCTGCCTGCTCCTCCTGGTCTCCAGGAATCTCAGAATGGCTGGGGTCAGAACCAGGGGTGGGCAGGTTTTGTACCTGCACAAATGCATTTAGTATAGTTCTGTGCCTGTGGGGGCACATCAGGGTCTCATACTGACATCAAAATGATTTTTTTAGTAAAATTGCCATAGAGAGGGAGAGAGTCCAGAGATATGAAACTCTGCTGATTGTTGCATTGTAATGAACCAATGTAAATATGCAAGTAGCAAAACTATTTTGCTAGCTTACAGGTATAAGATGTTATTTGCTTTTCTTATCCAACCTGTAACACCAAAAGCTGTTATAAATTGGTCTGTCAAAACCTGGCAAACAGAATTCCTGAGGAGGGCGATTCATGCTGTAATTTATATGGCATTACAGAATTTCTTTCCTTTTTTTTTCCTCTTTTTTTCCCTCTTGAGAAGCTAAGTATCAGGTTTAGTTCTCCCAACCTGTGTTGGATTAACAAAATAATCAGAAACTGAAGCATTTACTGTTTTGGAAAGTTTGAGATTTACGGCTTGGTTTTTGTTTTGTTTTCAGGAGTTTCTCAAATGCTGATCTGTAGAAACTGTGTTCTGGGCTGCAAAGTGGGGTTTTTTTCTTAGGAGATAGCCTACTTTATTTTTCCAGTTATATCCATGCATAAAACAGCATCCTACCTCTCCCTGTGAATCTGTGTGAAAGGATTTTTAAGTCGTTTTAAACAGTGGCACTGTCAATGGTTGGGTTCAAATTCTTCAGAGTCTTTGAGATGATGAGCAGAGTTTTGCATAATTGAGCCCCTTTCCTGTGCACCAAATGTGAGCACCAGTCAGTGAAGCTTCAGTGTCTTTCCTCTGAAATATAACTGTTTATATTACTCTTCTCCAGCATAAGCGTGTAGCCCTGAATTGTCTGCCAGAAAAGGTGAGCCCAAATACCACAATGCTACTGAAATGTTTCCTTTACATGGGGCATCTTTAGGTACCAAAAGGGAGAGTTACAACTGAGACTGCTCTGTTGTCCTTAACACCACAGGCAGTTGGGCAGCTGGTGCATTGAAGCAGGGGTATTTACAGAGAAAAGCTATCATCTGAGGACTTTTCACATGTGCAAAAATACGTTATCTCATTGACAAATTCATTCAGGATTCTAAGGCACTAGGATTTAAAGGACGTATCTGTTGTCATCAAAGTACGCAGCATTACTTTCTATGCAATGTTTAGGAAAAACAAGCTTTTAATCTCTTATTTTCTTCTCTGCTTAACAAGCTGAGAAGCACTTAGAGCACCACATCTGTGATGTTTCTGTCCTGGCAGCAGAATTGACAGAGAATGGTGTCTCCTGTGAGGCAAGAGGATCTCGTGTCCTCACACATTAGCTTTTGGAGATTAGCAGAGACTTAAGCAGTGGCAACTTCTGTCAGTGTGGCCCAGATAGACTTGGCTGTTCACTGGGAGCTCTAACATGTGAGATGGAAATGCTTTGGCTAAAAGAATAACCAGAAACTAATATTTGAGAGGTTGTGCAGGTGGGTTCTCCTAATCAAAGCACTAGTGCCTTCCATATTATGCAAATCCCATTGTATTACATGCATATAAACTGTACAAATATTGTAATTCCCTAAGTAATAGAAATAATGTGATTTAGTGGGGAAAGGTCTTTCTTAAAGCGATAAGACACTCTGTACAGGGTTGAGTGAGAATAAATGAGCAGATCAGTCTTAAATTACTCTTCATTGTCAACACTAAACTGCAAGCTACCTTAGAACCTAGTGTTTCATGATTGTTTTTTATTTATTATTGTAGTGTGAAGCAGCATTTTTCTGCTATATTTTCATCACATGGTACTCCATAAGAGATCTTCAGCTGCCATGTGCTCTCTGTAAAGCCTTGACAAAACAATGTAGGAGTATATATGAGCATGTGTTTCTCCTGCGCCTACTGTGTCATAGCACATGGCAAAGGGTTGACAGGCCAAAGTGTTCAGTTGACAAATCTTTTCATTCTCTCCCTGACAAATCTTTCCATGATAGCTCTGTAGAGTTCAGACCTTGGCAAGCTGCGGGTTACACAGTAGGTGGCACAACAGTCACCAAATATGAAATGCAGACTATAAGGTGGATGACCTGTTGTCCAGGCATGTTTTATTTCAAACTATAGAAAAGGGGGTGGGATTATTTTTTTTTTGAGGGGGTGGGCTTGTTTTTCTCTCAGGATGTGGAAAAAAACCCCACAAACCAAACCCAAGACCAGTTTGCCACAGTAATCAATAGTCCTACTCCAGACTGTCAAAACTCTGCTCTCAGATACCTTTTGTTAAATTAATTGGCTGTTAACAGAACTATATTACCCTGTGGGTCACACACCAGTGAAATTCACATGTGCTCATGTTTCTGGTGCTTATTTGGTTCTCCCTTCAGAGGACTTAGTGTTATAGATGTAGACACAAGGATGCTAAAAACATTTAAAATTTTACTATTGAATTATATGACATCTTTAGTAGAGATTCTTTGGACTAAATTTTTCTTTTTTGTAGTACTTCTTAACAAATACTTCATTAATGATGGAGGGTGAAGCAGAATACAAATGCTTTTTCTAAGGTCTTTCTGATAAAGATGAACAAGTTATTTTGCAGTGAGAACAAGTGGATGTTTTGTTTTGGCGTATCTGGAAGTTAAAAGGTTGTGTTATGAAGGCAGTAACTAATGTTTTTTATTTGATTTCTTGCTTTAAAATAATTGTATGCAAGGTAAAATCATCAACTGTGCTAAATTAAAAAGAGCCTCTGAAGAATTATCTTGCTTTAGAAATTTGTATTGTCTTCAAATTGCTTCTCAGTTTCTGAAGGGGTCTGAATACTTTCAGGCCAGTCACTATCAATAGTGTTGAAAACTTCGTGTATTTTCATCCTCTTTTTGCAACCTTTGCCTTTCATATCAATTTACAACAAAGATGGATTTTCTTTGAGCAGTTCTTAGTAAACTAAAGTCTGAAAATCCTCTCTTTTTGTCTGCTATCAAGAAGAGGTGTGTGACAATTCACTTTAATGTTGAAGTGTGGAGCAACTTTGCTTTTGAAATTACCCATCTCCTTTTTCCCCTCCTTTTTGAGGTCTGTGTAGTTGTTTCAGGGATTTTTTCTTACTTCTTGACACCTTCATAGTTGGTTGCTCAGCATGAGTAAGCTTAAGCAACTCAGGTTTCAGTCTTTGGCAGGAGAAGAAATTTTACAATTGGATGAAACCTCACAAAAGCCTTTGAGGGAGATCTATGTGCAATATAAATTCAGGCAGCAGTAAATCGAATTGCCCATTGCAAACAAAATGCTTTTTTTCTGTTTAACAGCAAGTGTTACCTGGTCCTGTACAGTATGCAACTGATTTCTGTAGAGGAGTAATGGTAAAGCAGGCATTACTTACTGACAGCTTAAATAATTGGCATGCCAGCTTTATGAAGTCAAATATGTTAAGTATGTATAGGTTAACATACAGGAAAATACATCAGTGGCTATGAAATGCTTAGATACACTGCTATGGCAAATATTTGTAATTTAAATTAGTGCTTTATTACACTGCTAGATTGTCAATTTTTTCTGAAGCAACTCATTTTTTGACTGACTGAAGGAGGGTATTACTTTTACATACACTTTTAAAAAAATTTTAGTTGAAACATGAGTAAGATCGCTTTATAGTACTTAAACTGGCAGATAAAATTATCCAAAGACTTATTTTATACAGGAAAATTATTTTAGTTTGATTTAAATTCTGTTAATTTCTTTTTATATAGTACAAAAAAACCTCATTGTCTTCTACCTTCTCATAAATGACACTACATTTCAGAGCAGTGAGTGGTTAGGTGCAATCAGAGCAGCAGCTTAATGTGGGCCAGAAAACTGGTGATATATTATCTCATCTTAAACCTTTGCTTGATTAATTATTTCAATGTGAAATCTGCACGTGGAGGTGACTATATTTATATCATGAGTCAGGGAGCATATCTGTGTTACCAAAATTCAGACTGAAATCTCTCTCCAATCAATGAAGCCGGCGAGTAATTCAGAGCAGGGCTGTACTTTAGGGCTGTTTGTCCTCCCATGGAGGAAACTCCTATCCTGGACTAGGAGGAACCAGGAGAGAAAAGCCACCAAGTTTGCTAGGATATTTAATCCTCAGTGATGAATTTCTGTAGCTCTTGACTGTTTTCTGGAGATTATCAGAATGTGTCTGAGGGTCTGGTCACACCCATCCCAATACCTAAGGAAAATTTAAACTGCTATTGGACAAGAAAAACGCAGTTGCACTAAACATGGGAAGAGCAATGACAAATGGCCAGTTCTGTGTTACAACTATGCTGCAAATAATATTTCTTTCAAGTGTGCAAACTAGTACCCAGATTTGTCTGTCTACATCCTGAATGTTTTCCTATTTGAGCAGCAAGCCTTCAGCAAGTGTATAGAGAGTTTACAGCTTTGGTTTGGGCACTCTTCAATTTGAGGAGGGACAAATGGTTTCAGAAACCTTCAACCCCTGCCCCCCAAAAAACCCCAAAACCAAACCAAACCCCAAAACAAAACAAATCCACCAAAACAAACAAAAAAACTAAAACAAACAAAAAAACCCTGCCACATACAAAACTAAAACAAACCCACAAAACTCAATCCCCCCTTGTCTTTCTCTAGGACATTTTGAACGTGACCTTAGTGATACTGACCAAAACCTTGGTACATTTCAGCAACAAGTTGGTCTGTTTACATGACAGAATCTGTCTAAACAAGCACTTCAGATTTCATAAAATAGCTATAGTGGTTTGCACACTTGAGACGTGCAGCTGTTTGTCTCATACAATAAGAGATGCCACAGACTGTCACTAACTACTAAAATTCCTTTCTAGCACTCTGAGAGAATGGTTGTATAAATGAAGGCATTGTTGCTAGTGAGGTTGTCGAGAAACTGTGCTGAAAATAACTGAGGAAATTATCTTGTCTGTCTCACTTCTACTACTTCTGACTGTAGTAACAGTCTGAAGCATAACAGCTTATTAACAGCTTTGCTTTGTGCATCGAGTAGAGTTCAGTGGGAAAAAGAAATGTGAGTCTCCATAACAACAGTGAGACCAAGAGGAGAAGATTGAATTGGCATTAAAACAAACGCCGTTTGCTTCCTGAACTACTCTTTGCACGGGTCTCATGCAAGGTGGCCCAAGCTGATCATTAGAACCAAAACAGACATTTGTGGTGTTAACAAGTAAATTCCTCTTATTCCTTCTGTAGACATCTTCTTTGCACTTTTTCATTATTAATTCAGTGCTTTTTGGTGTGTTTTAGTTTTCTTTAAAAAGCTATTTTCTTCAGTCTCTGGGTTTTGTACCATAAGGCAAAGATTACTTGTTGCTTTAGATTTGTGACTTAAATGTCTGCTAGTTTTGCTTTGCAGTTTAACACTGATTTACTTCAATATCACTATTAATTCACTAGTTTTATTATTCTGATTTCTGCTGTGATTTAATTTGATGATAGTTCTGTAACATTGCTCACCGAATCAATAGAAATGGAGAGTAGTTCAGACATTTCTTGAATGTCAATATCAGCTTCATTATTGTACATTTTGGAGAAGTTACTGAGGAAAACCATTTAAGGTGACCAATTGAAGTTGACTCAAGTCCCTAGAAAACTCTGCTCTGGTGATTTTCTGTTGAAAACCTCAACTTCATATCATGTCTCACACGCCACAGAAAGCAAAATCTGAAGCAGATGATGCTGTGGCTCCTTTTCACTAACCCTGAAGGTTCTAGCAAATGGTCTCCCATGTACTCTCTCCCCATTCTGGTTCTGGATAGACATGAGGTTGGTTTATTGTCTGTTTTGCTCCCTTTGCAAGGTCTATTCAAATCAGACCCACTCTTGACTGAGGGGATTTAATCCAGCTGAGGTTTCAGTGTGGTCACAGTCATTGGTATGTTAAACACTTTATTTAAATAATATTTAAAATGTATTTGGTGTTCTGTATCAGGTAAAGACTTTGGCATTGCTGCTAGCTGTCTCCCTTGACAGTGAAAACTGAAGGAAAAGTGAGTGCGTGAACAGCAAGGTTTGTTCTTGCCCTGGAAGTAATCTTAAATTCATATTGCCATCTATTTGTGGAGAAGACAATAGAAATATATCTAATTAGGAAAAAAGCATCAGCCAAGATTCACATATCAGCAATTACAAATTCTGGGCTGACAGATGCTCCCTTTGACCCGAACATGGTGAATGGTCTGACCCCTTTGCTGGTGTGAGAGAGGTGGTCACTTGGAAGGTACAGGTTGTGAGCCCCAAGCTGAGGAGCAGGCTCACCAGTATCTCAGCACTCCCCACAGTGACTGGCAGGGGATAATCTCCTATTGGCAGAACAGTGGTATCATCCTCACTGGACAGCAGGCAGTTGTTCAAGTGGATACATTTTTGTTGGAAATACTGCTTTAAAAACGAGGGAATGTGGGAAAAGCTGTGGGAGGGTTGTAGGGTGCCTATGCTGTGGATGGCATGCCTGTGCCCCAGTGTCAGGGCTGGGGGAGGCTCTGCCAGCATGGCCATGTGGGATGTGGCATGGCCTTGGCACCCTGCACATGGTGCTGCCCAGCAGGGCCTGCTGCCCTCTGCTCCACAGTGGGCACAGTCTTTTCCTATATTCATCAAGGTGCAAGTTGTGCTGGGTATTTCTAGCTGAAATTACTGATGTGGTAGAGCAACAAAAATGTCAAAGAATTAGTGTCCTGCAGTCAGTGTCCTCAAAGCTGGCTTTGTCTAAATTCTTCAGTTCCCAGGTGTGAAAACCTGCTCTTCTGGGCCTTTTGCCATTGACATTTTCTAGTCAAGCAAGGATTTCCTTTGAAATACTTCTCAGCTTCTTCAAGTAGGATAGTGCTTATTGATTGCATCCCTGTAAGGCAGGCATTTGTCTCCTCTTCCCACCTTTCCCCTAGGAGAGTTTTATTTCATATATGAAAACATCAACAGGAACAAGAAAAGGGAAGCATGAGACAGGGAATTCCTGTGGAAGATTAAGCAGTTACTTATGCAATTTAAATTATACTGGTAATAAACTTGTACAGGAAATGAATTAGTATGGCTAGCTTTTATGGAAAGGGAATTGCTTTTCATAGTGCTTTTTATTATTCATTTCACTCATAGTTTTTATCTTTTTTCCTTTTTTTTTTTTTAATCTGCATGGGATTAGTTTCTAATTCAAACTTAGCATAGATTGATTAGTGACTCTTAATCTTTGTACACTCCTCCCCCTCCATCTGAGACTAGGTAGTTAATTTTAATTTTTTGTATACATATTCAGAAGCAACAAAGCAATATATATTGCTCATAAGCAATTGAGAAAGAAAAAAGTTAGTCTGCTGATTTTCTACGTTGTCAAAATGTGTTGAGCTTTTGTCTGCTCATTGCTGAAAAATGCTGCCCCCCCATCTATTCCAGAATCCGTTAAATGCTTATACTCTTAGTGGCAAAGCTCTGTTTACAAGTGCAAGGTACTATTACTGCCTTGGTTCTAGATGGAGCACTGAATTACTTTGAGGAAGCAGCTTTATTGTTCACTGAAGAATTGTATCAATCACCTTGAAACTACAGAGAAATTGCCTGAGGACTATAATAAGACTGTCTGTCTAGTCAAGCTTTCTCAATAATGATATCCCATAATACTGCTGCTGAGGTCAGGCAGTCTTAGTAGTACACACACATCAGGGATGAGCAGTGCAACCCCCCTGGCTCTGTTTGAGCCTTCTGCCTGTCCTGTGGCTGCGGTACCTTTCTGCAAGCTGTGTGCCAGGTGAAGCTGCTGCTTTCCCCCTGGCTCTGTTAATTTGGGTTTGGCATTCCCACTGCCCACTGGGTGGGAGGGCAGACTGATCCCCTTGTATGTGCTCAAGCTTTTCACCTGAGTTCCTACAGCATTGGGTTCATATAAATAGATAAACTTGACTTTATGTGCCACTGTATCTGATGAAAGAATGCTCTAATATAGCAAAATCTGTAGTATTAATGCTGTTTGGTCCAAGGCATGCCCAAAAGATCAAATGTTTTGGACAATTTCTAAACTTTTATCTTATATGTGTCAGGATTTGGACTGCAGGTAATCAGCTGGCTTTGCAGTGAAAAAGCGTGAGCACAAGTTTGCTGGAAGGAGACGACAAACTAAAATAATTAGCTTTCTTTCTAGAAGGCAGTGCCTAGTCTTTTAGCATCCTTTTTTTGTCTGTTATAGGAAAACTTTGAGACCTGAAGGAATAATTATGTAATATCTGCTAACTTCAGTATTCTGTGTTACATCTGATGTGTTCTAGTTTGTGGTCTGGTTCATTCATCGGTTTAAAACAAACAAAAAAAGTAAAGGAATATGCTGCTTACCAGCTTCCTTTCTGCTACCAACAGTAATGCCACTGTATGCAACTGGAAGCCTCTGTAATCCCTAAATTCAGGTTTTGGCACAGTTGCCTCTATGTTATCTCTAGTAGACCTGTATGTAGCACAGAAAATTGGAGTTGTACTTGGACTCAACTACTCAATTGATTAGAGCAGAACAGAATTCTGTGACAATACCACTAGTCAGATAATCAAGGAAAAAAAAAAAAAGAATAAACTACTTAATGCCATGTGTCATTTTTCCTGTTTATTGAATTCCCACTTCCCCTTATGAGTGCCTCTTTAATTTCCCTGCAAAGCTTCAATATATTAAAAAGAAAAAAATATTGTTTTCAAACATGAAATCATAAAGCGACTTTAGTAAAGCAGAAGCAAGTGTAACACTAAGAAGTGAAGGGTTAATTTTTTCTTTGAACGCATAACACATTCCTTCAAAGTTATCCTGCTCTCCCTGTGACTACAGCACCCCTATTGACATGAATGGCAGTTCAGCACAAGCAGATACTGTAGAATAGACTTCAAGGGAGCCTCTGTGATGATCAGGGCAGAGAATTTAACTTTTACTATTTAGTAACTGACAAAATAAAAATTATATATTGGTAACTCCACTTGTATTCACAGCTGGCAAGAGCAGTCTTACAGGTACTCTAAGGCCTGATTCTGTTTCTAGGGGAAAGAAGATGATCCGATTTTAAATGGGGCCTTGTCAAAAAACCCCCACAGGAAATGGCAGCATTGTGGAAGCAGGTGTGGCTAGAGTGAAACATGTTATCCTGTAGGAAGAGGATCTAATTATCCCATCCAGACAGGGCGAAACCCTGAAGTCTACATGTCTACCCTTTTGTATCTGGTGCTTTAAAAGCTCGTGGGGGCAATATTACCTCTATATATTTAGTGGCCACTGTATCCCATCAGACCTTATTCTAGAATCAGACATTATTAATCTGAGTTACTGAAACTTTTCAAAAGCTTTAGCATAAAGCCAGCAGAAATGCAGTGTATGCCATGCCTGGCTAGGTAGAACCATGTTCTGCCTGATACGGGTCAGACTGGTACCTCAGCAGCACAGAGACTGCAGTCCATTACTAGGAAACCAACTCATGGCTTCTTCTGCAGATTAGAGGCAGAGGAATTAACATCACTGAAATTCACACAAAACTTTAACTGTGTGTAAGTTGTACGAAAAGGTGGCTATCTGGAGGGCCCCACGCCCAAGAGGTAACAGGGACAGGGTCTCATTGATTGCAGACTTCATGTAGATTGTAGGTGGGGTTTTGTGAACTTTGGGATTTGAAATTGTGTTTAAATCCCTGGGCTGTGAGCTGCAGCTGCAGTGGAAATGCAACTGTTCTCATGTCAGGAAATGTTTTTAATGATGTTTGGCCCTCACGTTGTTCATGTATTCAAAACACAGAAGTGGTAGTTGCCTGGCAAGTGAATCATGGAAAATCATAGGGAGTGGTGTGTGTGACATGTCTCAAGAGCCCACAGTTGGACTAATTAGTGCTGACAAGAGAGTTTTTCCTCATCCTATGTTACCTGCAGGCCTGTGCTTCTTGTATTGGGTTGACATTGAAAGGCAGGAAAAAAAATCCTTTAGGGGATGTCAGTGTGGTGGAAAAATCCAAATATTTTCATCCCTTGTGTTCAGTGAGTCTCTGACCCAATGTGGTAGTTACCTCTCTCCCTGCTTGGCTGCCACTGCACTAAATGTCAGTGGAGCTGTGTAGCTTTTTTCAAACACTAGTGTATTTTAGTAATGGAAAATAATAAAAATTTCCTTTAAAAGAAAGGGGGAAAACAAACATTATTTTAGCTGTTGCTGGAGGTTATAGTCAAAACATTGTTTCTTTATCACTTGGCAGAAACAAATCTGGCAAAATATTGATATGAATGTTGCTTTGTATCTATCTTTGTCATTATTCATAGCTACCCCCTCCCATAATGCTGAATTTCCCCAAGTGCCATCTGTCACTATCATCTGTGATTAAAAAAAATAATTAGGAATTGGTCACAAGATTATGTACAGCATCTGTGGGTGTAGTAGCTGTGTTAAAACCATCCTTGCTATTAACTTTGGCAAAACCCAACAATGGGTAGAAGTAAAGAATAATCTTTCTCCCATCATAGCACTGGATAGCTGGACAAATGGATCTAAGATACACCTGCACATGAAATATGCATCAATGTGCCTGGGTATCTGAAACCTCCTTTATTCTCCCAGCTTTTTCTATTTCATTGGTACAGAGTAAAATTCAAGTGGCTTTCATTAAGAGTGCAATTCAATGGCAGATTGGCCTACTGTGGGAAAAAAAATCAGCAAACCATAGGTTTTATCAGAGTTTTAAAAAGTGCATCAAATGAAGTTGGCAGTTTTTGTGTTTCCTTTTTGATAATATAAAGATGCTCATTTTGTTTCTTCCACTCCTTATTTATCACTCATATATCATCTCCTAAATGATTCAATATTTCTTTAAGATGGGAAAAAGAGAGGTGCATTCTTGAACAGAGTAAGTTCTTTTAAGTGTGTGTATGATCCTTTAATGCAGAAATCCTTTCCTTGTACAAAAGGACCTGTCATGGAAAGAGAGCAGTTGTAGTACCATCTCTGACAATATATGAGTGTAAGCATTGTTTTATTTTTAGACTAGATTCTAATGATGGTGTTCTGCTGTTGGTGAATTAGTTCTGCTATGAACAGAAATGGGTGGTCATACATTTCGAAGGTTGCTAGAACCAAATGTGCACCTATTCTTGCTGTAATTAAGCCAGGGATGCAGATTTTGGAATTAGTAGATATAAGCATAAAGGCTGTAAACCTCTCACTGATGCCCTTATTACACCATAGATGAAATCAAGATACTTAGCTGTGAGCCCCTCTCAATTTCATCTGTATCTTATGGCCAAAACAAATGCCATGATAAAATGTATTTTTTTCCTCCTACTGAATCATGTCATGGTATCACAGAAAGATTCTTACATAGTACAGGAACCAAAGGTTTTATCCTTATAATGTACCTTTCCCATCAAATGAAAGGTACAGAAATAAGATTCATTCAGAAAATGTTGGAGTGTTATATCATGGGCAAATAATGTTTGTTTGAACACCTAGAAGTGGCATAGTAGTAGATATAGGTTAATGCTAACAAATTGTGGAAGTAACTTTTGTGTGCTGGGAAAAAGTGCTTAATATGTGAAAAGTAAGTTAAGTGAGCTTGAAAAAAAATGCAACAGTATAGTTCATTGTCTCAGTCAATTTGTGTTGCTTAGCATAAAAGAACAGGTGTATTTCATTTTAACCCTTTATTGAAGTCACTATGTATACATTCCAAATGGTAATGTATTTATGAAAAAACATCAATTCGTTCTTCTTAATGTGATTTTTTTTTTCTATGCAGAAGTAGAAGTTTGTATTGTATGTAATTGGGGTTGCTCAGCTCTCTTATGAATCAGACTGACTAATCCAGGGGCAGGAACCCTGTGGGGTGTGCTGAGGCACTGCTGTGGGTACAGCAGCCTCTAACAGTGAAACGCAACCCAAACTCCAGGGCAGTGCTGCTGATAGTCAAGAACATGGAGTTCATAAACCTCCACACCCAAAGGAATTGTGCCTTCGGCAGGTCAGAGGAGGGATGTGGTACTACTTGGGGCTCAAGGGGCATAGTTTTCTAGCCCTAGGCAGGATGGGCTGAGTTTAAATGAGTGACTGCTAGATACCCCAGAGAGGAGCTTTCATGGGAAGTAATGAGCCACAGAGGGATCTGGGAATTGTTTGGGATGTATAATGGGAATGACAATGAAGTCAGGCTGGACAGGGGGTTAACTTGTGTTTGCTGCCAGGAGCCCTCACTGACATTGGGATGTGATGAAAAGCACTATTACCACTTATTGGGGTCTTTTCAGAAGGTTTTTTTTCCTTGGGTTTTTTGGAATCTTTTTGAAGGTTTTTTGTTGGGTTTTTTTTGTTGTTGTTTTCGTTGGTTTTGGTTGGTTTTTTTTGAAATATTGTAGTTCTGAAGCCTCTTTAGCTTTGTCATTGTTCTCTATCAGCTCAGGCTCTGAATTGGGCTCTCTGATTTAGGCATTGTGTGGTTTTGCCATACGTTGCTCTCTGAAGTAGAAAGAATATTTCTCAGACCTTTTTCCTCCTTTAACTGAAATGCAGACTGCTGGTGAACAGTCTCCTGGCTGCAGGGGGTGAAGGGAGAATGCAGAAATGAAAGCTTCCTTAAGAGTCATGCTACTTTGTGATTTTAAAATAAAAATTGCATTATTCATCTTTGTATTAGAAACCTGCATATCTTGGGGAGTGGAAATGTTTATACAACATATTTGGGAAAGGTACGAACTTTTTCCAGACCTTGCTCTGAGCTGAAAGAAGGGGTTTGGTGCATAAAGTATACCTTTGGTTAAATTTCATTTATTCCTAAAAAATAAAAGGCAATAATGTGAAAGTATGAGTATTTTTCTTTTTTTTTTTACCTTAGTAGAAATCAACAATGCGAGGTTCTTCCTTTGCCAGCCATTTCAAGCCTCTTGTAGCGAGCACAAATCCTTATCAGACTACTTTGTGTAGGTTTTCTATTTTGTTTTTTCTTTCTTGTGGTGGATGTCTGAGTTTATTTTTAGTCAATGGATTGGTTTGGTTAGTCTATTTTAGCTGTCTTTTCTCCATTGCTTCTCTATCCTTTACAGTCACAGGCATGTTTTTCCCTTACACAGCTTCACTTGTTGATACTCCAGCAGTTTGAGTCATGTGCCTGCTGTATCAGGCTCCAAGAAAATACTGTATTTGATATATCTTTTATTGGCAGCTCCTACAGTTCCAAGGGGAGGCTTAGGTTTTCTCGCATAGATCCCAAAGGAAGTGCATACACCACTAATATAAGGGGTCATGCTGATAGAGGGGAACCACCTGTACTCTGATTTTTGTGAATGCACTTTATTCTCAGAATAAACAAGCTGTTGATCTACAACACCCCACACTTGAAAAAGTTTAGATTCCCCTGTTTATTTTCCCATCTTGACATGCTTCAAACTCTCTAATGTGAGCTGCAGTCCCAGAGAGCCACAGGAGAATTATGAACAGCTTTGTACTCAGCCCTTATGCAAAGAAACCTGACGGAGTGTGGAACTATTCACTTTTCATCCAGAATCAGCATTTATTTTGACAAAAAAGGAGAGTAGTAAGTGAAAAGTTCTCTCTATTAGTGTACAAAAATTTCAACATACTCTTAGTTAAAAGGCTGGGAATATTGTACCCTTTATATTGTTAGTAAAACATCCCATTGCCCCTTTTGAAGGGCAAAAAGTATAAATACTACAAATGTGCTTCACTATATGGCTAACAAGGGTTGCAGTTAATTTTAAAAGACAAAAGTACAGTGGGAATATCCCTCTACAACAAGGAATTATTGCTCTGAGGTTCACAGACAGCAATTCCTCTGTTGTGCCAGTCTCCTGATCATATCCCAGGGAATGGGGTTAAAGTGTAGAAATCCACTGGGCCAAATGCAGACGAGGTTCAGCAGGCTTTCCAGTCTGTTGTGAGGGCCAGGAGGGGAAGAGAAAAGTGGGAGTATGAGGCAAACTGGGAGGGTCCTTATGTTTCATTTAGCCTCCTAATATCTGTAATCAAGTATGAGGCCAGGAGAAGTCTATAGGAAAAGCCCCATCTCCTGCAGCAGCTTTGTCCCTGCAGAGCTGGGCTTTGGTAGAGTGTTGTCTATGTGCTGTGTAGGGTTTGTTTTTTTTTTCCTCAGTTTTTCATTTAAATAAGCCATACAAATATTAAAGTGGAATAGTCAAACACCATTTGAAGGGCTGCACATCCTTGTAGAACTGGATGGATTATACCAAGGCATCACCATAGAGTTTTCCTCTGACAACCTTATTCATACTTTAAGATACACAAAGTATCCTTACAGCCCTCTGAACTGGAAGGGTCTTTTTTGTATAAATTGACTCACTTTGTTTACTATTTTTGTGGAGAAATCTCTATGGTTTTGCACAACTACACATCAGCAAATGCTTCTTAGTGCAAACTGCCTCTTCAATGCATGAACTGGATGGAAGGGTCATGTTTTTTCCTACGGGTGTCATAGGTATCTTGGAAAGATAAAGCCTCTTTGTATAGGTCAGCCTTGGGACGGTGAGTAATGCAGCTGTGGCGCAGTGGGCTGTGTTTCCTCTTCTGCTTCTGTGTTGTGGAAAATGAATTATGTAGGGGGACAGAAAAAGACCCCATAACCTGATGGCTAGAGGACTTAATTGTGCAGTTTAAACCATGAGACCAAAAAATAAAATAGTTAAATATTCATTGGACCAGAACAGAAGAGCAGTGTGTCCTGGTGCTTGTGGCCTCTTCTGCAAAGGGAGGAGGTGAATGCAGGTCCTTTGAGGGAGAGGCTCTCCGTGAATCCAGTCACTCCTTATTGGATGGGGTTCCTGGTCCTTTGTCTATTCAATAAACACAGGGTATTTGCCCTTGTGTGTCTATGTTTTATGTACCTTGAGGGAATGAGGTGAATCATATGACCCAAAATGGAGACAGTTTTTATACAGAAAAAGAAATGAAAAAAATTCCTTTTGGTTCCATCTAAAATGTTTGAGTTTTGAAATCAGGCTCCACACTAGCAAATTGATTGCTGGAATAGCCCAAGTTAATTCAATGTGTATTTGTTTTCACAAACCTTCCTGAGAACTTTTTGTAAGGTGTTATCTCAATTAAGAAAGTAACTTGATTTTTTATATAATCCTATCATGGTGGTATTTGCCTTTTTCTAAGCACACTTGTGAAAGCTTTTTTCCAGCAAAGCTATGAACTCAATAGACTTGAAGAATTTGGCACTCCTGATGTGCAGCCCAGCACATCTGTCTTCTCTAGATGTTTGTCAGCAAAGCTGAATCACAGTGTTATGTTTCTTCCATGCATTGCCAAACTTGTAAGACCAAGGTATGAAATAAAGAACAGCATCTATTCCCTGTAGTACCTGGGTGGAAGTATGTCATCTATCACACCTGTCTGTGACAAGTGTTCATTATGAAGGGTTCCCCTTTGAGGAAAACTAGGTTTTGTCTTTAGAGTTTCTTTTAATCTAACTCTGACGAAACCTTTGACTTTTTCTGTAAGTGCTCTTTCAGTAACCAGGAGGCAGGGGTGGGATCTCCAAGAAGGGAATGTGTGTGGAAGTTCTCTCTAAGCATTTTCTGCAGTTGTTTCCAGATACTGGGACATCTCAAGGACTCATTTGCTTAAAGTAGATACTGGATAATCCTCTTCTGCCCTCATTGAGGAGAAGCTGCAAGTATGGATGGCATTTAACTCTCAGCACTGATTGTGTGTTCTCAAGTGAGGCTTGCAGAAGGTCTGGTGCGTGTACACCTGGTGTGTTTGTGCCAGAACTTGTTGAATGTGTTCTGTGATAGTAAATCTGAATCCACTGTACTAGCAGGTGTAGTCACTTTGTTCAGAGTGAAATGAGCTCTTTTCTGTGTCTCAAGGGACAGATACTGGTCAATTCCCGCTGTGGTCTCCATCAGCTGGTGATGCTGGCAAAGTCCTGGCAGCAAACTCACCTCCTCCTGGAGCTGAACTGTGGCATCCAGGTTGTGCAGTGGCTTCAGTTTGAGCAGTGATGGGGTTTGAAATGTCTTGGCAAAAATGCTTCCTTTTGGAAGACAGAGGCTGTCAGAAGCATCCACATAGTAGGGAATTGTCCTTTGAAATAAGCTGGGTTTTTATGGTGCTATTTGAGTTCTGTCATTCTACACATGGATCTGCTGTTTCACGAGAGTTTAGAGTTCTAACTTGGTATGGGAATGAGATTCAAAGTCTTCCCTGACTTGAATAATTCTACCATGAAAGTGACATAGCTGTGTTTGAAAATAGGCCAGATGAAAAGAGGTGCTTTTTCCTTTTTTTCTTTCCTCTCCAATGTGTCTCCTAAGGCAGATCTGGAAAGGGCTGGCTTGCAGCAGGCATCCAGCAGTGATTTGGGCAGAAGGGGCTTGGCTGGTACCAAACTTGTAGGAGTTCTGGGTGACCTTGCCACACCCTGTAACCTTAAGTCTTTGGGGTCTAAGATAGTGTGGTATGGAGCTCCCATTGCACCACAAGTTTTTATAATGCATGACTTGATTAGAGAAGGGATCTCTGCATTATAAAGAGGAACAGGCTTAGCAAATTAAAAAAAAAATCTAAGACTTCAAGAATTGGAATAGAGTAACTGTTTCTTTTTTCAAAAAAAATACTGCTTCAGCAGTACAAGATTGAATTTTCACAACCTTAAAATGATCTGTAACAGTTATAAGTTTTAAGTAATTTGAAAGGAATTAGTGACCTTAGTAGTAATTGATAGCTAAATGACAGTATCTAATTATAATTAAAAATTACTGCCTCTGCAAAAAAAGAAATATTTTTTGTTTTTAAAACTTCAATGTAATATCTTTGCAGTTTTTTTGGGGGGTTTATGTAATTTAAACAACCAGTATGTGGCTTTAATGATGATTTGGTTTTAATGCTAAGTATGTCTAAATTTAGGATCAAATCAGAAATGCAATAGTTTAATTGTCAACGAAAAGTTTTTATAGTCTGTAAACACGAGCAAAACCATGCAATGCGGGAGTATTTCTATGTTAAAATATTAGCATGTTTTATTCTTTGAGAGGAGTAGAGGCTGATATAGTTTCAAAAGCAAGGGCTTTCTCAATCCCTTAAGTGACCCATTCAGGACTGGCCCTGTTACTCGCTTTTCAATGTGACCTCACATATGTAGGGTGAAATCTGTGGAGCTACTACCTTTGACTCCATTGGATTTCTCGAGACTGAAATTTTTCTTTAGGTTTTAGGCTCTTTGCGTTTTGCCATTGCAGCAGCATGTACTGAAAGAGCATTAAAGTGTGCTTCACATGCTCCTTTTGTGTCACCCTTAGATGACTGCATGGGGATCTGGGAGTACTAGGTCTGAGACCAGTTTGGTCCAGATAGCCAGATTATTGTCCACTGAATGGGATGGAGAAGCACATTTCCTCCTGGTGCTAGCTATCAAGCTGGGCTGGGAATGAGTCTATTGATTCCTGAGCTTTTTGAACACTGGCTTTAACTCTCACATATTACAGTGTATGGCAAAGCCAGTTGAGATACTTTACAGTTTGTCATGTGGATTGCACTCAGCGTGTGCAGGCTCTGAGTTGAAGGCAGGACAAGCCCCATTGCTTTTAACCGTTCTCATCATGCAGTATGCTGGGGCAACAGCTCTGTGGGGAAATGGCTCCGTGTTTGGCAAGGCAGAGGACATAAAGTAGGAATGGGACGCATTTCAAAGAGGCGTTCTGCCTAGTGTTTATTTGAAACCCACAGACTGACTTAATCAAAGAAGGAAAAGTGAATTGAATAGGTTCAGTGTTCTTGGAGCAAGTAATTAACTATTGGTTTTCTGACAAGATCAAACTTGATGGCCAAAATGTTTGAATAGGAGCAGAGAAGAGAAAGTGACTCAATTAATTAAACCTCAGAAGTGCCTTCCTCATCACTGTTACTGTCAGGGAATCAGGAGTCAAGGCAGGTGAGAAAAAACAGTTGAGGGTGCTGTACTGCTCTTCAAAGAGCAGGAACTTCATCTGAGGAGAGACTGGGAATGCCCTCACTGCATTCCTTGTCTAGAGGAGCATTAAACCTAGTCAGGTATAAGCTTGAGAAAAAGACCCACAAAGTACATTTTCCTGTGATTGTTCTTTCAATTATCAGTCTTATTCCATATCGAATGAAACTAATAAATGAGGCTGTAATCTGAAATAGCACAAGCAACTGGAAGTCTCAGAGCTGCATGAGCTGGGAAGTGGTGGACATGGCCAGAGGAGCGGTGCTGCAGACAGTGGCTGCTCTGACCGCCTGGGCTGAGGCTGTCTGGGGAACTGTTACATGGTCCTGCTTTGGCTCTCTCCTCCCCTTTCCTCTGCACAGCTTTCAGGACAGTTTTTTGTTTCATTCCTTATAAAAAGAGAAAAACTTGTAAATCTAACAATTTTGTAAGATAGTTTTTCATATTTCCCATCCAATCCTGCTTTGCAGTATGAAATAGGAACTTTTAAGTTTAAAAGCACTAAATTTAAAAGCAATAAACTGTAATTTATACCCCTGACATTTCCTTACATTTTAAATGGAGCAGGGCTTTTTAAAATACAATAACAATTTGTAATAGGTATTTTGAATAAAGTTATAGTTTCCTAAAGTTAATGTCTTATTCTGGGGTTCCCTGCCATATGTGGAAATTTGATTTCATACTTTTTTTTTTCCCTTTGCATAATGTAACCACAACAACACACTGGAGGCTTCTTTCTCCATCTGTGTGTTCCTCAGCATTTGCCCTGTGTGGCTCTCCAGTGGCTGCACCAATAGTTTCTGTATTCCCCATGAAGCCTGGTCCTTAATATACATTAGTGAAGCTGAGAGAGTTTTATTTCCTGCTAGAAAACTGTTCACATACACTGGAGTTAGTGAACACGCTTAATGTTACTGCTCAACTGCTGTTTCTTGTGATGTGCCCTTTCTGTTTCATGAGGTCTGTATCCTGAAACTCTATCTGCCAGGGTCTATATACCAATATATTTATTTTTTTATGTCCATTTGTGTATGCTTGTATGTGTATAAGCTGCATTACTGAAAGCAGAACTTACCATTTTCTTGTGATCAAACTAAAAATGTGTTGTCTTCTCATTGGTAAAGCCCAGTTTATATCGACTGTACCTTGAGTTTCTCTAAAATTGAAATGCACATACAATATGCCCTTTTGTACCCAGTCTGGCTGAAATGCATGGAAAAAATTATATTTCATGGCTTTCGTTTCTGTTCTGCTACCAATGGAAAGAAAGGTTGTCACATACAGAGTAAGTTTAATACTCAGTTTCTTCTCAGTAAATACATACAATTCACTTAATATAGCTCACTGTGCCTTTTATGCTTGCCTTTTAAGGCCAAAACTATAAAATAATCCCTTAAATATGCCTTTCTTGAAGCCTTTGTAGCAATCAGACCTAGGATTTTTTTAGTAGAAAAGGTGATAGAGTCAGAAGAGGTCTGCTGGATGTTAGACCTTGCTGATAATATTGGAAACTCTCATAATACTCACGTATACTGGAGCACCGTCGACTATCTGGCTGTGACACTAAGAAAGTGCGGTGGCTTTCTTTTCTGCCTACTAAACCATCATTAAGCTACTCTGATCTGCATTGTGTTCTGACTTTATCCTGGAATAAAGGCTGTTGCAGACTTCCACTTCTTTCACTTTTGGGAGACATGAGCCATTTCTGCACCCATGGCAGCACGGTATCCCTTGTCCCAAATAGTCCATGCTCTTCTGAGGAAGGCACATGGGTTTCTGTGCTTGAGCCATCACTTCTCTACTCTGCACTTTTTGGGGATAAGATGAGGAAGGAGCACTCCTTCTTTTGACCTCTTGCTGAAGCAAAGGGTAAGTGTAGGTACCTCTCCTGCAGGTTTGGAGCAGCTGCAGAGTGATGGGGCAGTGATGCAGACCTAACAGTAAAATCAGAATTAGTATTTAATAATTTGTACATAAACAGATACGGAACACACACAGCAGTGAAACCACCCAGGTTTTTTATACTGTCTTTTGTATGTCATTGCACCAGATTGTAGAAACCCTAGAATTTGTTAAACATCAGTCAGCCCATGTTATCATATCATCTTTTCTATCCAAAAGATCTGTAAATCTATTACAACAGTGGGAGTTATAAAGTACAGGACTTAATCAGGAATCGTGCAGGCAGCCAGGTGACTGAGACAGCACTCCCTGCCACCTTCTGCCCTGGTGTGGCTGCTCCTTGCCCTCTGCACTACTTGTGCTTTGTGTAGTCCACATCTCTTGTGCATTTTCCACTGCCCCTTCCACCCAGGGGTGAAAAGACACTTGGAGAAGCCACGTTTTTTTCCTCAAGTGCACAATGCCTGTGGTGCTCCATAGGAATCTGCCCTGGATACCTGCTGGCATGCTCCATAAGGCATTCTGTAGGTTTTCTTGTGCCACCAGTACTCTTGTCTGAAGGCATGAACCTTGGTAATTTAGAAACAACATAATTTAATCTTGTCTTATACAGGCTTCTTTTTTCCTCTGGCAGGACAGTGCAAGAGATGTATGCTGTTTCAGACATGGATATTTCAGTTGCGCTATGTAAGGTTTAGAAACTTAATGTTGCTATAAAAACTGAATATGTTTTTACTTTTCTAATGTTTGATCTGAAAATGTGATGTCAAGTTATCTTATTTATCTTTGTACTTAAAGCGTGTGTAAAAAATTAAAAGCCACTGCTCTTTAGTAGCAAATATCAGTCCACTTTATCTTCCTGATGTCCTGTAAACTGCACACAAAGAGGAGGTTAGTAACTGAATGGGGGATGATTATGAAGATGAATGAGTGGCCGGGAGACAGAGTCGGTTTAATGAGCTGAGCAGTAAGGAGGCTGTAATTCTTATAGATTAGCACTGAACTTGTCACTTACTGGCTCATACAACAACTTAGTTTCAGAATTACAGTATGTCAGAAATGAGCTCAACAAGCTCAAAAACAGTGACAACCTGATTATCTCCCTTGTAACCCAAATAACAAGTGCAGTTCTTCTGGATCTGTGTTTGTTACCTCTTCCTAGTGTTTTATCTGTCACAGGTAAGGAGCAGAGATGAGCAAAGTGCACAATTAGTCAAATGACTTTTTTTTGTGTTTTCTTTTCCTGCACCCTGCTGTACCAGCAGAGCCTCTGAACAGTCCCTATGCCCAGGCTCTGTGCTGAATCAACTCAGTACCCTGCCAGATGCTTCCCTGAAGGAAGCAGCAGTGTGAGGAACAAAGTGGTGAATTCCCAGGACCACCTTTTTCCTAGAGGAGCTGCCAAAGACACAGTCCTTTCTCTTGTTATCTTTACTTTGTGTTCTTGTGCTAGTCTTTAGTGACCTCCTAATACAGTGTGGGCTTGTCACCAAGATTTGTGGTCTTTGGCTACTCCGTAAGAGCTCCCAATCTGACAGGCTGGAGGTAGAGTCCTCTCTGCACTGGATTGCAGGCAGAGGAAGCTCATGATCCTGTGATCTGTTACCAAGTGCTTATTTTAGTGTCCTCAAGAAACCCCTGCCTCCCAGTGCCATTGGGCACCCAGTGTCCTGATTGACCACAGGGACTTGTCCAGGTTTGTTCTCACCATAGGTCTGTTTGGTATGGATGAGCCAAGGACTTGTTTCCTGTTAGGGAGCTCAGTTGCAGAACAAACACCTAGGCTGATTTTTATTTTACAAACTTGAATGAAAGCTGTGAGCCCCCAGTCTGGCACCATTCCCAGAAGTGTTATTTTACAGGCAGGATGTTTTTGATAACTGCATTGCTTCTGGAGTAGCATACAAAGGATAATTATTGTTCTATGACCAGATGACAGCATTGATTTTTTTTCCCCCCCCTCATAATTCACTCAGGTTGCAGGATGATTTATTGGAAGCAACATTTTGGTTTTAGACAACTCTGGGACAGGAAGGGGGAAGGCCAGATTTGGGTTTATTAAGATAATGGGCATCTGTAATTTTGGAGAAGGCTCTTGTGGTCAGCTGAATACAGAACTGTTGGAGCTCTCTTGGTTTTTGGAGACCTGAATTTGACTTTGAGCCAAGTCTGACAGTGTTTTCCAGTGCTTTACAACAGGAGGTACATTAGCAGTGTGGGTTTTTTCATGTACCATCATAAGATTTTCCTCGACTCTCAAGCTCTTCACTTGAGTAGTTAACCTTTCCAGTGAACACATATTTGTTCCAAAAGCTAGGTTTTTCTCCTGATACTTGCACTGCCCATGTGCAGATAAAACAGCAAAACCCAGTTAACATGGATTTCCTTTCCTCAGCCACTCACTTGCACCATAGGCACAGTTTTTACCCTGTCTTTCCTTCTCTACCCATCAAATGGGAGCAATGATGTTGTCTTCCTTTCTCCAGACCTCTGAGAGTTTATAACCCTATAGGATGCTAAATAGGCACTACTCCCACTGTACATCTTACAGGTAAATAATTTCACTTGCAGCAAATGGCACTAACTCAGCACAACTATTTTTAAGATAATGTCATCCTCTACCGTGTAAATGAGTTTCTTGGTCAAGCAGTTCTGCTGACAATTTTCAGCAGCCAAAGGCAGGGGGCTCTGTGCTGCCCTCAGACAGACTGTCTCTCTTCCCCCTACACTCATTCTGTCTCCTCATCCTGTCTTCTATTTCTAGATCATGCTCTAGGAGTGGTGGCTCCTTGTGAACATGCAGATGTGCCTACATGGCTCTTGATGACTTACACCACCACACAAATGCAGGGCTTTTAAAAAATAATTTTCCCATGCACTTACTGAGCATTAGTTAAGTAATAACTTTTATCTGTTAACTGAAGACCTGAACAGATGAATCTGGGATTTTGTGTGTGTGTGTGTAATCATGTATTTTTCAATATAAGTGCCTCCTTTTTAAATGACCCATTTGAAAAAAATCCCAAGAACAAACACAGAAAAAAGAAAAAAAAACCCACACCACGACATGCTGACCATTTAAAACCACTACATGCCAGACCTTCTTAAGAGATTTGGCACTGACATTTTTGCCATAATGGAAGATTCATTAAGGTTAGTTATAAATTTGCTGCAATAAATACGGAAGAATTAAGAGCTCATCAGCATTACCACCACAGTGTAATGTTCAATGGATTGAATTATGTACTTAGAAAGATGAATCTGTGGCAATTGGCAAGCTTCAAGAGGAGTGCTGCATGTGAGCATGGACATGTGCATGCACATGTGTGAGAGGAATGGTAGAGGAAATGAGGCTAAAAAGATTTTAAAAAAGCAAAACGCTTTCCTCCACCCCCTCATTTTCTAGGCCAGTAATATTTAGAGTAGGTATGATAAAGAGTACGACTGTGGTCTCTTTCATTGCCTTGTAATTGACATTTCTTGTGGTAAATGCTGCAGTGTGACTGGGTATCTGTCTTGTTCTCCTCCCCTTGCAGAGTCCACACTGTCTTTTAAGCCATATTTCGTGCAAACAACAGTATTGATCGTGATTGATGAAGCACTGTGAGAGGGTCAGCCCTTTACCTGCCCCCTAGAGTAATTGGGCTGCAGTTTGTTAAAGGGTAACAGAAGAGATATTAAAAATGAAGAAATGCACTAAGTGGGTGTGAGCTGAGTTCCCAGCTGTTCAGAACATCTATTCTGTAATACAGAGCATCAATCTAATTCTCCACACAGGGTAGGAGCATGGCAAGTCAAATGCCTCTGATAGGCAGTTCTCACCAGAAAGATACAATGTTCAATTTGAGGAAAGATTGAAGAACATCAGTCTTCCCTTAAGACAATTTGTACAGAATAAATTTGGCACTCTCCAGCTATTCCCACAGAGGGAAACTGATAATAGGACAGAGAAAATCATGTAACGTGATTTAGGATTCCCAGGATGGGATTACTTGTGGTAATAAAACAGGAGCGAGGCAGGAGAAGGAAGAAGAACTGACAGTAGGCTTGATGTTAATTCTGTATGCTCTCAAACCCCTGCAAATTCATCGGAGCTGAGGGTGCTGGATACCTCTCAGCACCGAGACTTAATCTGAATGCAGGTTCAGCACATTTGCAGATGCTGGCTCTGAGTGCCTCAACCAGAACTGCTGCGTGCAAGCTCCTTTGAAAACCTGGCCCCTAGGGCTTGTGTATCCTACAAAATAATCCTCTCATGAAAACTGGTGTCAGCTGCTGAACTAGTGCCACACATGGCTCACCTTTTGTCTTTCCTTCTGGCAAAATCATTTACAGGACAGGTTCAGCTGAATCTATGCTGACTTTATTGGTAATAAAAATAAATTTCTGTGAAGCTTAAACCTAGATTCTGCTGTAGGACACTAGGTCAACACTTTGATACCACCTGCCCCAGACTGAGAACCTGTTCTATCTGCTTATACTGGGTCGCAGCTCACTTTATTCACTTGCAGTTGAAAGGTAGAAGTCACCCTGTTGGAGCCTGCTTGTTCCATCTTCTCAACGTGCAAGATGGAGGATAAAGCATAGCAGAGGTCGATCACACAAACCTACTTCAGGAATCAGCTAGCTTTAGTTGCCCTTATATAATAATTATTATTATTATACAATGTTATATATAAATCATGTACCCAAGTCTTTTTTGGGGGGCATCTGAACTGTGTTATAGATGGGAGGTAGTGATGCTGGAAGGTATTTTACCTAGCAAAGGCAGAACAGGCCCTAACGAAGTCTGGTATCAAATGGAGAGGAAGGTGTGGCCAGCACTAAAGGTAATGCATCCATTTAGAAGATCTGGTTAGTATGGGCCCGCAGCAAGTCCCAGAGTCCCACAGGGCAGGAAGTCAAACTCTTTTCTTCTCTTTTCCAAGTTGCATGTTGTTATCAGGCCTCTCATAACTATGGCATTGAGAAAGAAAAGATGAACTTTGGTTTCATCACCATAAAATCATTGGTGTCCTCTTGATTTAAAGTCTCTGCTCATAGAGCACAGGCTGTGCTCTATGTGTCTGAGCTGAATCCTAGTGTGCCTTACAATGAAAAAACCTATATATATATATTCTTTCAAAACTCTATTGTAACTAAAATGTATTGCTCTGATCCTAAGTTTAGTATGGTTTCAGCGGGTGAGACTGGAGATTTTCAGAAACGCATTTTTTCACCAAAATAATCTTCTGTATATGCTTAATGACATTTATATATTGTTGAAAAAATATTAGTCTTTTTAATGCCATTAAATAATAAATTTATTATATTATTTAAATTGCAATGTCTTAAATAAGTGGGGCTTTTTTCTGTGACATTTTCATTTTCTCAGAGCTAACTGCGACTTGGGGAAACAGAGTAGAAAGCATTCTTGGAGTACTGTGTAGCTTTTAATGGTGTATTTCCATTCTCCCACATAGTAAGCAATGATGGCATTTTGATCTCTGCTCCTATGGAAGGCATACTAGTCACTGAGAAGAAAAAGGGTCCTCATGGAATATGTTAGAGTACCTGTTATGGGCAGAATGAAAACTTTGGACAAAGTTGATTGAAAAGACCTGCTGTTGAGTCACAAGGTGCAGAATGGACACTCTTGCTTTCTGAGCTCTTACTCAGAGAGGAGTGTGGGTGCAGCTGCATCCAGCCTTAGACTTGGTCAACAACTTAAGTATAAAGAATATATAGGTGCAACTGAACCTTTATACAACCTTGTTCCACATGATTAAATATGGAAAACCAAATATATATATATATAAGTAAATGATTTATTTTGTTGATGATAGTGATTGGGCCAAAAGACTATGATCAGAATTATTTATTACACAGTATAGACAGTGCACTATACTAGCAGTTATAACTATTTTCTAAAGTAATATTTAAGTAGTGAAATAATTATTAAGTAGAAATTGAAGTTACTTGCTTGTATCAATGACCACAGCAAGTGCCTTTCACTCAGCCTTAAGGAAGTAACTGGGAGGGTTATCCCCACTCAAGGGAGGAATCTCCACACACAGTCCTAGAAGGGGGTGTGTTAGATGTCCCTGCCCTTAAGGGGTAGGATACCCACTGTATAACTGATTGACTGTCAGTCAAGTATTTCCAGACTAGCTCTGTCAGCTCAGCAGCCTTAGATAAGTTATTGGTACTGTCACTTGTTGGTTCTTTTGTCAGGAGTTTGCTACATCCTCACTGGCGGCAGTTGCTGTCAGGAAACATCGTTTTTCACATCCTCAGAATGAAGTTTGGGATTGATGGATCAGGCTGGTCTTGACATTCTTCAACATCAAAAGCTGTGTGACCCCTTCCAATTTCTCCATCTGTCACTGATAACTTTTGCAAATAGTGTAAAGTTTGATCTGTTTTACCCCCACTTAGGCAAATCATCCTGCTATAGTGCCCATATGTTGATAGTACATGTAATGCTGAATCCGACACTGTACAGAAAAGTTCTTAAACCTAGAAGAGCTTCCCCTTCCCAGCTGCCCCCAGCTCCTGAGAAAAACACCCCCAGTGCACCTTGTCCCGCAGAGTCACTTGCTCTCCTAATCTGTGGATGAAGTTGGTGGTATATTAAGTCCTTAAGGAAGGAGCTGTGTTTGTTCAATTATTACATGCTAACTTCTGTAATCAACTTCATCAACAGGTCACTTGCATGAGGTAGCTTTGAGTACACAAAATGCAGATCTTATTTGAGTTCAAAATATGTAAGTTACTTGTAACGGTTAATGGGACTAAATCTTGAGCCACCTGAAGTCAAACTGAGCTTTATGCTATTAGACCTCTTTGTTATTTGTAAAAATGCTAGAGGGTGGCCTGATGGTGTCTGCAGAACTGAGCAGCTTCTGATGATCCTGTGCTGAGATGGCTGGTGGAAATCAGGAGGAGTCAACTCCATCCTAGCTGTGTTTTGTGCACCCAGAAGGGCATCTCTCACTTTCCTTTCCATGCAGCTCCTCCTGTGTAGGACTTGGAGCTGCTGCATGTCTCCTGGGATACTGTGGGAACATCCACGAGTCTCACCTTCAGTGGCCTTTTTTTCTGCCTGAACAAAACACAGAGGGAACATTGCTTGTGTAGGCCTTTGCCTTTGGGCCCTATTTCAGTAAAAATAAATTAACTTTGAGATGGAAGAGCAGGGTGAGGAAATCCATTCAGTGAGGGCTTTCAGAGGCCCTATTGATCAATAATGCGTGAAAGCAACACAAATTAGTTCACTTAATAATGAGCAAAAATGTGCTAGCTTACAAGGAACAAATCATAAACTTAAATATCTCCTTAAGTGATTTCATTCCTATTTCATAACTAAGGCATATTTTTAATACCTTCACAAGAGATTCAGAAGTATATCTACCAGTCAAGTGCTGCTTACTATTTGTCCTTATGTTTTATAGTGCACTGAAATCAATGTTTATAATTTTATCACGCTTTTTGCTTCCTTTTGTCTAATACACTGATATGAACTAGCAAAGCACATTCCATTTAGATGTGTTAGTCACACAGTAAGGTAATCAGCTAGTCAAAAATGTCATTGTAAACTTGCCTCAGTAGAGCAAATTTACTTTTTTGCCAGCAGCAATCCAGTTGGAATAAAAACTGTAGTCAGGAGAAGGGTGATTAACAGAATTTTATATGTTTAGCATTTTTAGTATTATGTAATTACTGCCTCGGTCAAATTACCAAAATGTTGATGATAATAGTAGTATAATTCAAGAAAAATAATTAGTCTGAAGTGAACAAACACAGCCCATTTTCTGCTGCCTCCCTTCCCCTAAAATAACCGGAGGGGCTCTAGTCCTGAGGATGAGTGAAGCTACACTTTGTAAAGGTTGTTACTTCAGGCAAAACCAGACAAGAACAGCAAGGTGATCTCTGTTTTCCCTTGCTGAGTTCTCCCTGCATTTGCACACAGGCACGAGGTGCTCCTTCCCCAAGCCAGCGCTGCCCTAGTGCTGCTGGGGCCTCCTGAGTGTCCCCATCCCAGGGCTGAGGGATGTCCCCAGCAGGGTGGCTGGTGGGACAGAGGTTACACCACTGCAGGGGCTCTGCTGCCACCTGCTCAGCTCGGCTGGGGACTGTGGGAGGTACAGAAAGCAGAACAAGGTGCTGCTGCCCAAGGTGTGAAGGGACAGTCCTGTTTATTGAGACTCGTGCAAAGACTGTTTTCAATGAATAGAGCCAGGTTTTACATTTGCGTTCACCCAGTGTTTAGCAGAAGAATGGGTTATTAAATGCTCTGTGACAAAATTGCTAAGGCCTACTTTGATGTCTGGAAAGGTTTTTAAAGACAAGATTGATTGAGCGAAGTGTGCTGTAAGATCACAGTGAAACTAAAAACCTAGGGCAGGTACTGTTTAATTACCCTCAGTGGAGTGTGGTGTGGATGACAACGATAATGACAGTCTGAATGGGCTGACAAACCTTGCTACTAGGCAAAGAAAATTATGATAAATGCCAGATAAAGGCTTGAGTTAAACTCTTGCTGCCTTCCCATCTGAAGTGTGTTCTCCTGTGGGCTGAGAGCTCAGAGGCTTCTTGCCCAGTTACTCTATGCTGAACTTGTTCTGTGTTTTTAATTTCTTATTTCAACTATTTTTTGTCTTTCTATGGCTTCTTTTGTTGGTTAAATGGCTGTGAAATACAGTAGTGGAGTAGATGGTACTTAAGCACAAAACCTGTGAAGTTCCTTGTTCTATTTATTAATATGCAGTCATGTGAATAAGTTATGTGAGATTTCTGTATTTTTATCTGAGATGTGGAGGTTTGGATTTCAATAGTGACGGTATTTTAAGACTTTTGAAAGTCTTCTGGGAATGTGACTTTTGCAATCTCGTTCATGTGTTTTTAACTAATGCAGTGTGTAAGATGGGTTAGTAACTGTACCTGTAATAGTTGATGTTTTCATTTCTGAGCAATTGCCTAATAAACAAGTAGAGAAGAATGTTTAAATACCCTGAAAGGAAAGATGAAACATATGAGTGAGAAATGCAAATTCACAATTTTTCATAGAAGCTTGCTCAGGCTGCGGTGTCCTGTATCCTAGGCGTTGTGCTGTTTTCCACATATGTCTAAAGTTCTCCTTTAAAAAGCAGAAAAAGAAATTATCATTTCAGAGTCAAAATAGAAAATAATAGAAAATAATAAGATAGCTGTCTCTCTTGTTTCCCTACCTGAGTGAAAGCCCCATGGAGTTAAATCTGTATACCTGACTATAGATGCTGTTCCCAAGAAGTAAGTTTCCCCATATATTAACTTAATTTTCATTTGCTTTGCCGGCAAAGACATCACATACAAAATGGGGAGGGGAAAATAAATGCGAAAAGGAAGTTATTGATGTGGAAGCATAGAAGTGCAGTCTGTGGCAGTACATTTGTGTCTGTGGCAGGAAAGCATTTCTTTGTGCAGGGAAGTGTGTGCTGCAGTCTGAGCAGGCAAACACACAGGAGGGTAACTCAGCAGCATATCCATCGCTGGGGCTGCATTGCGCGCCCTCAACAGGCAGCCAATCTAGAATCCAGAGGTGCTCACCCAAAAATCCACTGTTGGCTGCCCTAGGTGGGGGTGCTACAGTGTCCTCTTCCATTCAGTGAGCATTTCAGTCAACATTCATCTTTCTGGAAAATATTGATTACTGTGTATTACAGAATTTTTCATTAAGCTTATCTAAGTCTCGCAGATACTATGTGAGTGATAAAAGACCTGAGCTTTGAAATTGGATATGTCTGCACCAAGAAAAAGATGGATGCATCTTAAGAGGATTGTGACTTAAAGGGATGAAGTTATCCTTGTTATATCTTATTCTTTACATGAACAGAGCTGCAAAGCAGAGGATAACATTTTTTAAAATGTGGAAGTAGCTTGAGACTCCACATTTGATTCTCAGAAGTGACTGGAGCTACTCATGTCCTTATATGCTTTAGCCTTGCAACTATGATCCAGTTTAATAGGAGTAAGCAGTGGAAATAAAGCTCTGATAAAAGCTACCACCTAGGCTAAAGCTGCTTTTATCTTTCTCAAGTCCTGGCAGTACTAATGCTGAGCTAAATGTGCTAGATGTGGTAGGGCATGGAGCTGGTTCATTCCTTTCCTTCTTAGGGTGGAGGACAACTATCATCCCTTTACACCTAGTGTTATGGAGTCCACCTGGACCAGGTGTTCATCTTTGGTCTGTGCTGAAGGCCAGGTGTAGCCTGACTTGGATTTTACTGCTGTGAAGCTCTTATTACTAAGATAAACCCATAATGTGGAATGTTTATAAGGGTATTGCAGCCACCCCTTTAGTTGTAACTGGAGAAAGAGATGCTGAACAAGCCAGCAGGATGAAAGGGTTGGTGTTTAGGGACTGCCTAGTGCAGTGAGCTCAGCTGCAGTGCTGGTAGCTGCTCCTTTCACCACACACTTTCCTGAACAAGAAAAACAGGGTTGAGTCCTACCTTAGAGCCAGCAATTTTACTGAGCATTCGTAAGACCACCCCAGAGGCCCCTATTCAGCAATGAACATCTGCCAAGGCAGGGCTTCAGCCACAGTTTCTGTGAAATGGGTTGTCAAATAAGGCCATTTATATAATAAACATGATTTATTTCAAAGGCTATTATCTAAGTGCTTCTCCTAATCTCCTTCAGATCCTCCTGGAGAAAGATCTAGCATGTTTGCTATTGCTTCATGGTGGTGTTTTCTGAAGATCCCTCTTTTATCATCCCTGAGATAGCTACCACACAGTTTCCTTTACCCTCCATTCTTTGCATAATGTAATTTAAACTACACTGGCATTCCCAAAAGACTGAGGCTTGAGCTTTTACTGAGATTTTAATTCAAAGCAAACACAGAGGTAGTAATCTCTAAGCCGTGAGCTGATGTTAAGTATGGTATAAAATGCAAAAATGTCGTCTCTGCCTCTCCTTCCATTTAGAAGTACCAAAACACTTTTATTTCAGCAATAAATGCCATTTTAAGAATTATTAAGATTTTATATGTTCTGTTTGGCAAAGAGGATTAATTATTCTTCCTGCTTAGTTTCTATTGAAGCAATAAATCAAATGGCATTAAGCTAGTTTGCTTTTCACTGTTTAGTTTAAAAGAAAAAAGGGAGATCTCTGTTTTTCATATGCAATGCCTAGATGATTCCTGTTAATACAATGTGAAACAATGTAAAATTAAGCATTTGGGTAGGGATTTTTGTTACATTAAAACCTGATTTCTGTTTCCTTAAACCTGGGGCCTACACAGTGATGTTTTTTGGTATCTCCCAGTATGTTTTATTTATTTAACAAAAATGGTCCCTTAAAAGTAGTTCTAGAGTTGTATGTACTTTGCCAAAGAGAATAGTATTGGTGCTTTTGGATCCCAGCCGATGGTCTAGATGCTTTTAGGATGCTTGCTGATACTAGAACCTCTAGCTGGCAATGAGGCCAAATGAATTCCAGATCTCTCTCTACTCATGAGTGGGGTCTAGGCTGAGGGGCCTTAGAAGGGAAACACACAGAAATGTGTTTTTATTTTGATGTTCTGGTGTTGGGAGGTTTTGAGGGGATGGAGGGGAAAAAATAAAGAGGTTATAAGTTCCTTCTGCAGGGACAAGAGAGCCTGATTTCATGCAAATTAGTGAGAACTTGAAATCTTTACTCTATGGGCTGTACTTTGTGAAGGGCTCGCTGAGAGCATTCCATGCAGACAGCATCCATTAATCTGCTCAATAAGATCCAAAGGCTTGTTAGATCTGCAAAACGGATTCTCTTGTGGTTTCTTTGTCTTCCAGCTCATTGGTAGTCACAAGGAAGGCAGTGCAGTCCCTTCTGGTCCGTTTCTAGGTGAAACATATAAAACTACATCAAAAGAGAAAATAAACTGGTCAAGAAATCATGAACAGAAAAAAAAAGCCCAACAGTTGTAGTAAGATCTGGAGCACTCACACCTCCTCTGCTCTTGGGAATCATTGCAGAAACCCCTGTGCAACCCCAGATCCCTTCTGTGGGAGCTCACTGGGTGCAGAGAGGAGCCCTGATGCCTCCCATGCTCAAAGGGCTACTCTGCTCTGGCCCCACCATGTCCTCAGCATCTTCCTGAAACCCAGGGGCTGCTGCATCGTCCCTGCCAAGGCTCACCACCCCAGGAGATCCCTTCCTGGGATGGGCACCTTAGGGGAAGCAGTTCTGGGGTTGCCTGTGCTGCACAGAAACATGCCCAGGGGTCTCCTGCAGGAACTGTGTTCTGGGGTGTTTTCTTCTTGTCAAAACTGATGTCATTCAGGATGAAAGAGCTGTTTAGTCTCTGAGTATGGGAAAACAGGACAGATAGAGGTTATTTTGGCTCATCTAGCTCATTTGTGCTTAGGAAATTTAGTCCCTTTAACAGGTTCTGGTAGTTTAATCTGTTCCTTATCCCACTGATCTTCCAAATAGAAAAATGCTAACAATATATCTTACTTGAGCCTTTCAAGTGATCCTCGTGAAACACTTTCATTTGCAGTGTAATGAGAACTATCAGGTATTATTGTTAAGGGCTGCTTCAGTCCTAGCTGGATACCAATTCACCTCTCGAGATTGAAGAATAGTGTATTTCACTCTGTATCATTTGTTCATATATGAAGAACAGACTTTGAAATACTACTTTTTTCATCTCCTTTTTTGTTTAGTTAGAAGGATTGACACTAGAAAAGCTCATTTCATGAAATAAGTAGTTCTTGAAGTGATGGGTGACAAAGGGATGTGCTTTAAAGTGAACAGCAACACCACTCTGTAGTTATCCAGCCTGCGACATTAGGTCTATTCACAAAGTGCTGGAACGGCTGGAGTCAAACTCCCATGCAATCTCTTGCAGGCAGGCTGTGCTCACTCCAGCATACCTGCCAAATACATTTGAGGCAACCAACAAAGAAAAAATATATCCCTTAATCTCTCTTTCTCAGTTTCTGCCTCTTTAATTCAGTGAAAGTATTTTCGTCATGTACACTGGTCAGAATGCATTGATAGGTATATGTAGGGCAAGAATATTTCCTCTGTTCTGTGCCTCAGGTTAAGTTTCTTACAAGAGGAGGCTTTCTGGGGTCAACAAGGATAGCTCACAAGGTAACTGATCTTGGCCTTAACATTTAATTTTGACACTAATTTGAGTGAGCAAGTTGTCAAGCTCTCCTGGTCACAATTGCTTCATCTTTTAGTTTTGCTTGTTTGTTTTGTTTTCAATGTGTGAACAATAAATCACATCTCTTGCCTCTTCTGTGCATTCCTAGCTTTGCAAGCAAATCTCTGTGCCCACCCAAAGAACACTTGTAGCTTCACAAGTCAACATCACTGCCCTGTAATCCTCTAGCTAACAGTGCCACAAAAAAACTAGTGATGAGAGCCAGGCTGGCGAAGTTGTCATGGTGAAAAGGGGACAGAAATTAAGGCTGCCCTTCCCTGGCAGAATCCCAGCTGGAATGCAGCCCTGAAAACACCATCTGTTTTCTCCTGCAAATAAGCCCTTACAGGGTGCAGTGGGCCTGCCTGGTAGAGGAGGAGGGAAATCCTTGTGCATCACAGCCCCTATGAATTTGGGCTCAGTCTTTGCTAGTAAGTGCAAATTATTATTAACTCTACAGCATGTAACTGAGTCTAGAACTCGAGCCTAGTTAGCCCCTCTCTCTGTTTGTGACCATCTGGTGACCATCCAATGACATTTGGTCCCTAAAACTTCTGAAATTTCATTACAGAAATATCATTTAGATCTTAGAATTATTCATTCCAGTGACCTCTGGTTCCTGAAAGTTTCCTGTGTTCATCTTCATAAGAACAAATACATGCAGGGGTTAAAATAAGTTTGCATATTACTTTAGGAAGCACAATTACAAGTGATGCACTGTTGGTGTCTCCACTTCTGCAAAGCTGAGCAACTCATTGTAATATGCCTGTTAAAAACCAAATTTTTCAGTATTACTGATGAACTGCTTCTTGAAATTCGTTTAAGCAGCTGATGAAGCAAAACCTGTGACATTTCAGTGAAGTATCTGGAACAGCTAGAGCAGTAGCTGCTTTGACTTTGAGGCTCATGTTTTAAGGTTTCACCATACTGGGTCCTGCCACACTCAGGTTCTCTCTTGGAGAGACACTAAATGTCCCTCTGCATTTTATGGCTACAGAATTTTACATTTCTTTTTTGTCTTTCATGGTAATAACTGGGTTTTCTGGTTAACAAGTCATACCTTTAGTTTTATTATCCACTGAAGCTCTGTCTCCTTCTATTTTTTTCCAATTATATATTGAAGAAACATCATCTTTCTAAGTAATTTAGTCAGTGACTAGGGATTCTCAAGCCTTTCTCTGATTTCCAAAAATCATATTAAGTGCTGCTGCTTGTGTAATGAATAAGTACATATCTCTCCTGCCTTGTATTCTTCCCGACCTGAGAACAGGCTCTGCTCTTTTGTTCCTTCTAATCTCAGACTATCAGGAAAGCTTCTATTACTTCAAGGCTGATATGATTTGAAGTACCTTGGCTTAATCCCATTTCCCTAAAGACTTAAGGGATTTTTCTTCTTGGATCTGAAAAAATATCATTCTTTGAAAATAACTTGTTATTAAAGCCCAGCTAAAAATTCTGCCCTGTTTCTCCTCTTTAAAGCTAATGGATAAAAAAGGCTCATTTGGCAAAAAAATACTGGGCCCCAGATTGCCATTTCATTAAGTTCTCATTCGTTTATTGTGATTGCTGTTAATATTTGAGGAAGGCCAGAAGATTTATCAGTACCTAAATGCACATCACTAAATCCAGACTATGATATTCTGGGGGATAGAAGAAGAGACTAAAGATGTGTAAGTAAAAAAGCTATTGACATCAACAAAACCCCAAAGGTCAAATAGGTAATTAGTAATAGATAATCACAGATAATTATGTATTGCTTCAGATAATAATGCATCATTATCTGTTACTATTGAATACTATATGTTATTAGCTAAAAGATAATTTGCCATTTTCCTGGAGAGAATTGGCTATACACCTCCATTCATACTAAGTTACCTAGCTCTTGCTCGCAGTCACTGCCCACAGGCAGCCCAGCTTCATGAGGGGAAAGTCCTGCTTATCAAGTCTGATTTCTTCTATGACAAGGTAACACACCTGGTCAAGTAAGGGAAGCCAGCTGATAGAACATTTTTGGATTCCTGTAAAGCTTTCAATGCTGTCTTTCACAGGATCCTGCTGGACAAACTGTCCAGCACAGCTGGATAAACACATCATGTGCTGGGTGAGCAACTGGCTCACGGGTCAAGCACAGAGGGTAATAGTGAATGTGGTAACATGAGACTGGTGACCTGTCACTAGTGGGATTCCACAGGGCTCTGTTTTGGGCTCTTTTTTTTTTTTTTCAACATCTTCATGAATGACTTAGATGCAGGACTGGAAGGGATACTGAGCAGGTTTGCAGATGACACAAAACTGGGAGGAGCTGTTGACCCCTTGAAGGCAGGGAAGCCCTGCAAGGAGAACTTGACAGATTGGAGGGCTGGGTAATCACATATAACCATATGAAGTTCAACAAGAGAAAGTGCCAAATTCTGTACCTGGGGTGGGGCAACCCTGGATGTACAGACAGACTGGGGAATGAGATGCTGGAAAGCAGTGCCATGGAAGGGGCCTGGGGGTCCTGGTGGATGGCAAGTGGAATGTGAGTCAGCAGTGCCCTGGCAGCCAGGAGGGCCAACCCTGTCCTGGGGGGCATCAGGCACAGCACGGCCAGCCATGCAAGAAAGGGGATTGTCCCGCTCTGCTCTGCACTGGAGCAGCCTCACCTGCAATATTGTGTGCAGTTTTGGGTGCCACAATGTAAGAAAGATATTAAGCTCTTAGAGAGCATCCAAAGGAAGGCAGTAAAGATGGTGAAGGGCCTTGAGGGGAAGCCGTGTGAGGAGTGGCTGAGGGCACTTGGTCTGCTCAGCCTGGAGGAGACTGAGGGGAGACCTCACTGTAGTTACAACTTCTTGTGAGGGGAAGAGCAGGGGCAGGCACTGATCTCTTCTCTGTGGGGACCAGTGACAGGACTTGAGGGAATGGCCTGAAGTTTTGTCAGGGGAGGTTGAGGTTGGGTATTAGAGAACAGTTCTTCCCCCAAAGGGCGGTTGGGCACTGAACAGGCTCCCCGGGGAAGTGATCACAGCTCCAAACCTGAGAGTTCAAGGAGCAGCTTGGATAATATTCTCAGGCACTTGGTGAGACTCTTGGGGATGGTCCTGTGTAGGTCTAAGGGTTGGATTTGTGATCCTTGTGGATCCCTTCCAACTCAGCATATTCTGTGATTCTGTAAATTCAGTCTCTTTTATAAATTGAGTTCAATCTCTTTCTTAAAGTACTTTGCACCTGCTTTCAATTTATTTTTTTTTGGCATGTGGAAGTCCCTTTAAAATTCGTGTATGCATTTCAATCAAGTTCTGTTATTCTTCAGAGTTGTATAATTTAGCCAAAGTTATTTTTTATCAGTGGTTTAAAATTCACTTTGACATCTTATTCTGTGGCATAATAGTCTATTAAATTCTATACAGCAGTTAAAAACCACTGCATGTTGTAAACTGTCCCGTGAAGGTTTCTTTATGTGTTATATCTTTCTATTTATTAAAACTCATGAGTCCTCAATGCATGTAGTTCTTCCACTCTGAAATTTAACAGAAGCCACGTTATTTACCCCGGTTGTACTATTTGAAAGAGAAACTTTTTAAAGAGGAACATTTTAAAGAGAAACTAAACCAAGAGCCTGATTCTTCTGAAGTGCTGCTGTGTGCTTTGTAGCCCCAGCCAAAGTCAATGAGAGCTAAACAAATTCTGCACTCCTGATTCAGACCACAAACTTTGATACTTTGCTAAAAATAAGAGGCCTGTGCACAGCACTTCTGACCAAGCCAACTGATGCAGCGCTGCGTCTCCAAAGGGCCGTGCAGCAGCAAATCAGGGGGCAGATGCAGTAAGAGACAACCAGGTCCCATCACATCCTGCGACTGTGTAGGCATGTCATGAGCTTTACTCACACCAGTGCTTTCATTGATGCTCTCGTGAGATTACTCATACATTACATTTTAGAAAGGTGACTTATTTAGATTTCAAAATTGCCAAGAGTAATATATTGGGGGAGGGGATAAAATCTACCTGCTACAGAATCATTGTGGATTTTTTTTCAAAGTTTATTTTTTAATACTCTATTTTCTTGGCCTCTAATGATGGAGATCAGGAGAAAGCACAGATTAGTCTCTTTTAAAATAGAGGGTTGAGGTTTTTTAAAAGATACTTTTTTATTTTAAAATTACCAAAAATGCAGAAATAACTAAGACCAACCTTTCAATAAGAAGAAAGATTTATTTTGGCAGTACTGACTTTTCAAGGAAAAAGTTTCCTCAGCCTCTGTGATCCTCAGAGACTGTAACAATAGGATTTTAATATACTCTAGCAAAAGTAGAATTATTGCTTGTGTGTCTGGTTTAAATATTTATAATTTTGCAGCTTACATCTGAAGGATTTTTGTGAGGTTTTTTCTTACATGCCTGATAAGTTCCAACATATATATATTTGGTCACATACTAAAACATTGTTAAAAAATAAGATTTCTTATATGACCTGCTACTTACCACTTTTGAAATAATTGTTCACAATATACGGTTACTGCATTGGTTTATTGGTTTTTAGCTTTTAGGTCCTACATGTTACTATAGGATTTCAGGTTAGCACCCTTTGTTCACTGTAGACATCTTGATGCATTTTGACTGTCATCAGGTCTTTGCCATCAGCACAGTCCCCACTGTAAATTATTCTGTCTAAAAGGAGCCTACAAGAAAGCAGCTGGATGTCATTTGCCTGATGTTTAAGTCTTGCTGGGGAATGCTGCTTCCACTTTTCATGGTAGCTGGCATCTTTTACAGATTTTTATGTAGATTTAGAGTAGGAGCTACAACCAACTTTCATAATTTTTGAGGGATTTGGGGTGTTTCAGGTTTTGTGACAGTGGATTCTCAATGTGGAGTCTGAAGCAGTTATCTTTTGAAGGAACCTGCTGGGGTTTGAGTGTAGTTTTTGTGAGAAGGAGAAAATTACATTTTCTGTACATTTTTTAGGGACATCAAAACACTGCTAAGAGCACCACCATCTGGTGTTGGTGGACAAGCACAGGGCATGGCAGGGCAGCAGCAGCCTCAGATCCACCACTCTAGCTTCACACCAACCCATGGAGTGCCTGTTGCCCTAACAGTGCTTTATTCTCCATATTCAGGCATGGAAACTTCATTTAAACTTCTCTTAAGCAAAGAAGGCATGTGATATCCTATATCCATCCAGTCAGATGCAGCTGGTGGCTCAGCCCCTGTGGGAATGTTTCTTTCACAAGCTCCATTAGATTCCTTTCCTTGTGGCTCACTTTGTCCCCACCAGTCTTTCCAAGTATAAGCTGGCTTCAAACACAATAAGTGCTTTACAGTTGCATAGACTTCTATACCTTAAGAGTTCCTGGGTTTCCCAGGAACCTGCTGTAATTCAGTCTGTCTTGGTGGCAACCACAACTGTCATGAACAAAATGTTATTTGGCAGGCAAGGGCAAACAGGTGTCCTATAGTATGAAAAAGCACGTGTTCCTGCCTCCTTGTCATCATCTGTGCCTGAATAAATCCATGCTCCATAAAGCATAAGGTTGGAATCAGACTGATGTTGTGGAACTGTAAGGCATAGGCATTCAGACAGTATTAATAAGGCTAGACAATTAATTTTGGAAATAGCAACAAGAGATACAATATGTTTTGTGGCTTTGACTAGCAAATAAGCTTGCATGTCCTCACCTCGAGTGATGGAAAAGCCACAGGGAATGTGAAAAAAACCAACATTCATGTATGTGGTAGGGCAACACTGCATGAGACTTAGAACTGGATCCTCTATTTCATTACAAGGCAATGAACCTCTTTCAGCGTCGAGTTCACACTGAGATTTTGGCTCTGATTACTGTATTGGCAACAGAGTTGTGCACGAGCTACAGGCAGCTCCAGGGAAATAGCAGGAAGGCTCCCAAATGTATGAATTAGAGTTATCCAGATGGGGTATAGCACAGGCTGCATAAGCATCTCATGATCAAGACAGGAGATAATGATTCATATCTTGGAGCTATTCCTAGAATTATTGTGGGAAAGCTCACTAGTATGGGCATGTGACCTACAAAGCTCTGGAGAGGTGTTAAAACAAAGATCAGGAAATTTCATGCAAGGGAAAAAAACCTCAAGCTGCTTTTGTGGGAAAGCACCTGTGAAAACAGCCAGGACTTTAAAGGGAAGATTTATCCCTGTTAATACTCCTACTTTGTAAACATCCTAAAAGAGATATTTAGCACCCTGACCTTAAAACACAGCACATGTTTCAGCAACAGCCAATTCTGAGATTTCAGGAACAAGACTATCCCTGTGTTCCCTTGGTATACAGGATACTAAGTCATAGGAAACATTCTGGTGCTCAACAAAAATGTGTTTACAAGAAAAACTGCCATGGGGATCCACAGTTGTGGAAAAGTTAAAACAAGTCTAAGATGAATACCTTGCTCACGTGATTTTTTTCAGAATCTCGAAAAATGGGAAGTGGGGACAGGGAGAGGGAAGCCACTGGGAAAGTTCAAAGTAATTCCTGCAAGTTCATGTAGGTAATCATATAGGCAGTACCTTGAAATTGTAGACCCTGGATGTGGTACCATGATGGATCAGTTTTAAGAACACAGCCCAAATCTAATGTGTAGAGAGCAACATTAAAGTCTGTGCTCCAGAAGTGGTCAGTTACTAGAAGAAAACTTTTTTTCCTAAAAGACTGACTTTATTTGCAGCAGAATAGATTTCACTATAAAATAATACCATCATTTCAGTGCTCCATGCTAGACAAAATTCGTTACACTGTAATTGCCCTACAGTTATTGAAATACAGGTATTTCTTACAGTTAGGGAATAATGGCATGGTTAGTAGTTTCTGACAGGTAAAGAAACTTTATTTAAAGAAAGCAACAACTAGCAGGTGACATTGCCATAAAATTGCCCCCTATTAGGGTATCTTCAAACCATAGGGAGAACCACCTCTGAGGAACTGATACACCGATAGCATTACTAAACTCCAGTACTGGAACTCCCCACAAGCAGCAGGTACGGGTGTAGCTGTCCCACTGCTCTGGCTAATGAGCCTGCCTTGGAATGCTGTTCTGTGGAGAAGAGCAGGGGTGCACAGGCAGCCGCTACTGACAGCCTGGGCACTCAAGGGCACACTCAAGGACTGCCTACAGCCAGATGGTGGTTCCATCCTGAGCCCATTTCACAGGTTGCTGACACCTGTATTTAAGTAAAAATTCACGTGTTTTTTTTTTACAAAAAGCCAGTATCTGATGTAATTTTTTAGGTTTAATAACCCACATTGTCTAACTTTTGCTGAGAATTAGATACCAAAGAATTTATACCATCTCCAGTACTATTCCTCAGCTTCTCTCTGGCTGTTTTCTCAGTCCTGGCATGTGAGCAGACCTTCCTGCAGAAGCAATGCTGCTTGCTGTGTTTTGCAGGCTGGCCACAAACTCATTACTGCTGGGCACCTGTGCTCTGGGGCATGGGGCCAGCCAACTCGGGAGTAGGCTCTGTCCTGACAGATGGGGATTAACATCCCTGGCCATGAGATCACGTACACTATACATATCAAGTGTTCGGGACAAGATTCCCGGCTGGGGCCATCATAGCTCTAGTCCATACTGAGTTTCTGCTGCTCCCTCTAGGATATTGTGCTGTCACTAATCTGGTCCCACACCAGTTTTCTAAAAAATCATGATTTTTCAGAGGTACCTGACTGCCTTGCAAGTTTGTAAGGTGAGGCAATAGGGCAGCACAGTGGAATGAGAAGGTCTTGTAACTAGTTTGGGATCCAGGGGCAGAAACACTCCAGTTGGTGGGAGAGGAACTCCCTGCAATGCCCCTTTTTGGAGGCCACAGCTGTAGAGGTGCCCAAGGCATCCTCCTGGCATGCTGATCCCAGCTCTGAAGTGGGGAATTAGGACAAAAATCACCTAGCCAATACCAGGCCAAGTGACAGACAGGGAGGGTATGAGCCAGGGGTACAGCTTTTGTAGAGAAAGGATAAACAACTGGAGACAAGTTAATATTTATTTACTCCTTTGATGTAAACTTCTGTCAGAGCAAGATCAGATGTGCTAGGACTCATTGTCAAGACTGTAGAAATGTATGCAAGCTTTATTAATTGATAAAAAATGAATACAGTCACGAGTAGGGCAGATTGAAACTAGGGTGAGTCAACTCATCTGCTAGAGTATATTGCAAAGCATAAATGATAGTGCTAAAACACCAGTGCATGTCAGATATTAGCTAACCATATGGCATTTGTTATAATAGTAACAAATTCTTAGTACATTAACTCAACTTGTTTTAGTGAAAGGGTTTTTTCAAAAAAGAATTTTTTTTCCTCTCTTTTTAAATGCAAAATGCTCACTGGAATCCAGGCTACCATTTTCCATTTTGGCTGGCCTTCTGCTCCAGGCACAGGTGGCACCTCTTGCTTCTGCTGTGCACCTGCATGCAATGTTCAAAGACTAACTGGTTCTTGTTTTTGTAGTATTTCTGCTTATTCAGCTTACTCTCTGTAGTATTTCTGGCCCAGCAAAAAATAATAAACACGTCACCTTCTAGCAGTCTCTTCTGGGAAGACTTGTACCTAGTTTTTCACTTTAATAGCTTGGTTCTACATGTGCTAAACCAAATGGGGTTTTTCCCGATGTTTGTGTCTGTAGTATGGGACTGTTTCCAGGGCTGTATGAAAAGTTCCAAGAACTTCTGAGCCTTCTCAGGTTTTCTCAGTTGTGATATAAAAGACTATCTCACTTAGTGAGATTCAAGGTCTTTTGAGAGAATTAGAGCTAATGGAAATCTACTGCAGACTCCTACTTACCACTGCTATTTGTGCACAATTCTGATCAAAATTAGAAAGAGTTAAATATTTAGATGGTTGAAGGAATTTGGAATAATATTAGTTATCATATCTCTTTCTCTTGGACACAGAGGAGACAGATGCATTTCTTCTTACCTGGTTCCTCAATGAATTGAAAGTCACCAGGAGAAGCACAGGCTAGTATTGCCTTCACTGCACATGCTTATAGTTTGATATCATTGCACCCACTCCTTTATGCTGCAGAGGCAGAAATAAAATAAATTTATGTCCATCTTTGAAAATGTCAAAAGCCAAGTTATAATTCTGTTAATACATCAAGAATAAAGAAATACATATTCCTCCACAGACTGCTAACTGAAATTTTGCCTCCAACACTGGCATGTTTCTCAAGATGCAAACATAACCCAGAATTTTTTTGAGAGAAATTATGATTATCCTTGACTGCAAGTCTCTATTATGTTCTTACTTTGACATAAATGGATATTGCAGAAGCTCTTTTATGAAATAATACAGCATTTCTCTCAAGAAATGAGATGAGAATCTGGGCCAGTCTGTCAAAATAACAGTTATTTGAGCACTGAGCACCTCATAGTTACAACTTGATTTCTTAGCCAGAGCTGCTGCTGCAGTTATATTCTGAGTGCAGGAAAATATTGTTGCATCTCAGAAGCTGGCTGAACAAATTATTGTTAAATACCAACTCTGTTATCCTTTGATCAAAATAAGTGGAAATGGTCTGTGTCCCAGACTGACTCACCTCAATTTCATCCCAGCCTATCTTTGTTCCAGTCCTACCTAGTGAGCTGGAGAAGCAGCTTTGGTGTCCCAGAGCCATCTGCACCATCGTATTCAGCTGGGTTAGCTGCTGTGGTCCCCTGGGCTGGCAGCAGCCCTTTCCCACAGCTTCCCAGTCACAGGGCCTGGCAGCCAGGTGTCACTGGTGGCCTCTTTGGTGCATGGTTCCAGGTGGGACACATGGCAGCAAATAGTGATGCCCTCAACGTGAACACATGTTCAGCAGAACAGTGTGGAAATGGACCAGCCTTTAGCATTTGCTTTTATTAAAGTATTTGGATAGGTCAGATACGCACAGTAGGGTTCCCAGACTTGGAGGCATGTTGGAAGAGAAGAGCGGAAATGAGTTGGGACTGATACTTTCTGCATGCATGTATGCTGTTCTATCAGTGCTGCATGTGCTGATGTTTTTGGCTGCAGAGGTTGCTTCAGAAGCATTTCACAGTCATGTTTGGAGGTGTTTATCATTTCATTTCAGTAAGACATATTCTAGAAACAGTTTCTCTATCCACGTGAACAAACTGAACTACCAACTGCATCTGTTGGACTACACAAAATTTCACAATGACCCTTCCAGTTTGATGTAGATGAGCTCAGTAGCTGTCATGGGCAGTAATGTCCAACCTGCAGCTCCTGAACCAGTTCCTAGCCAGATGCCAGTCCAGTAGCTCATGTGCTATGACCGTGTTATGCAACTTCTTGAAAGGCTCTGCTCTCCTAAGCATAATGGAGTCTGCTATGCAATCCAGAGCACAGGATCCATGGCAGGCAGTGAGGCTGAAGGGGATTCTGAAGCAGGGCTTGCTGGTTCACCATAGTCACCAGCAGGTCTGGGCAGTGCCATCCCTCAGTAGTATTGGTGCCCTGAGAAATCACTGTCACAGCTCACCTGGGAGCAGCTCTCACAGTCTCTCCTCTTCCCTTCCCTTTTCCAACACGTATGGTATGTTGCATGACAATGTGATTTTGAAAGTTGATTTATGATCAGAAGTTTTGGTCTCTCCTGAACAGTGTTTAAGAAATTATGGTTTTGTTGGAGAGGGAACTGTTTTGTTTGCAGCCATTGTTGGAGCTTAGTGCTTGGCTGGTTCAGACTTACTTCCTGAGGGGAGTTCTTGATGCAAGTTAGTTTTAGGAAACTAAAGATTACTCTATTTGTTACATTATACTGTTAAATGTTTGGGGCATACTTAGCATTGAAGAACAGTTGTTAATAGCACAATTCCGGTTGTGTTATAAATATGGCTATGGGAATTGCTTTCAAACTGATGCTTGAAATTGTTGTTTGAAAACTTGTGATATTACAAAACAGTTTTATGGATTTCTAAAATTGCTTTGTATTAACCCCTTCAGCCTGAGCAACTAAAGCAAAATAGCTCCAAATTAAAAAAATTTAGATCTTAATCTCTAAAAGTCGTATTTTTTCTTTCTTTCAAAGAAATGAAGTTATATTAAATCACATGACAAATTAAAACATTGATATTAAAAGGAATAAGTTATGCATTTAATAAGTTAATATTATGAACTAATTGAATTTCCAAAAGCTACATTTTGTCATCCTTTTTATTCTGTGGGATGTTTTTATCATAAACAGATTACTTATATAGATATTTAATAAAGTATAAGTAGAAAATGCTTATTTGTATGCAACTTTAACAAATAAGGTTATAGGAATCTTAATACTGCTATTTTGTTAATTTCTTTGGTATTTAGGTTTAATTTAATGTTAATTTAAAATTCTCATTTAATTAGAAAGGTTAAAGCTTTGTAAGAAAGGAAATTCCTCCATGTATGAGAATATGTATGTGTGCTTCAGGCTGCCAAGTGTCCTTGAAATGTTCCTAAACACGTTTTGCTGATCCAGTAGGTTCTGTGCAGTAGCTGCTTAATTGGAATAAGGTCTCATTATCAATACTTTTCACCTCATTACACAGATTCCTACACTGGATGCAGTGTCATGCTGTTGTTGCTAGATATAATCACTAATAGGAAAGACCAGTTAGTACGAGAAGTAAAAACTGGCTTGTGAAGTTGGCTAATAGCATCTTTTTTAAATATCTGTTTTGCAAGGTTGTGGATATTGCATCATGGGTTTATGCTTGTTTCAATGTCCCCCTAAGACCGTTTTTGTAAATTTGAAAAAATCATCTCCCAAAACAGCGAATTGCTTCACTATGTCAGCAGCTGAGAGTCCTACCCTTTTGGACCTCTAACAGCCTCCCTCAGAGAACAACTCTAGCCTTGACATCAAGCCTTTTTGAGTCAGATCAGTAGTTTCTGCTTTTGCAACAGCTGGAAAAACACCCAAGTATGAAAGCAAACTGAATTTATAGAAAAATGTACTTACAGGTTTTCATTAAAACAAAACATGTTGGTTTAGAACTGGCATGAAATTATCTGTTTTTATAATAAAGAGAGATTTTTAATATTATTTAAGTAATATTTCCCAGGGAAAAAATAAATTTGTGCTTTATGAATGTTTTAATGCAATCGTAGTGTAAGAGCTTTTGAAAACATTAAAAAACCCACTGAGATTTGCAGCTGATTGAACACTACAGTTACCATTTTAAAAAATGTAAGTCTTTCATGGCATCTCAGTCAGTTTTCAGGAGCCACTTCATGCAGAATTAATAAGAGATGCAACTCTATTTTCATTTGCAGAGAATTTGGGTCCATTTTCCATATTCTTTATAATTACATGCATGCAAGAAAATGCCTGTCTTTGAGAATGACCTGACTAGCTGGAATCTGCATATTTTCTCTCTTTTCTTTTTTCCTTGATGTTTTTATGCTCGCCTTTAAAATCTAATCACATATATAATAATCTTAGAGGGCATGTGCAGAACTGATTGTGGCTTCTGAGCACAGAATGAACAAAGTAACTTAGTTTAAGAAGTCAACATACAATACAATAGACAATACTTTCTTCACCAAATACTTTTCTTTTCTAGTCCAAACTCCTAGGCTGACTGTTAGCAATCTTGTTATACTATTTGAGCACCTCAAGTTCAAAGATTATTGAGCTAGTATATTGTAAGGGTTTCATCAGTGCCATTACATTCTGCCAGGTTAGTGCTCATGCTACAAAGAGCAATAACAGTATTAAAAATCTTATAAATTTTCTGAAGCGACATAGAATTTTTTCTGAGGAATTATAAAAGTGCATCTGTCCATATAGCACATATATAGTTACTCGCATAATGCTTTGTGGAAAAGAACATATTTACAATTTCCAGGAGCACAATAATGGCAAGTCTGCTTCAATATACTCTGTTTCATTATAGTCTGGACAGAGCTGGAGGATTTTTTTTAAATATAAAAAAAGCATTTCTGCTGACACCATATAAATGGTTTGCAGTATAAGCTTGTGATTCAAGAGACTTGCCAGCCAAGTGAGAAAACCTGTAAAGAAATAGGATCAAAACATCCTCTGTGGTCATGTTGAATGCTTGCACTCTTAAGTGGTAACAGCAACCTATATTTAAGAACAGGCATTTTTAATTTTTTATTCATGCATATTTTTTTAGTTGTTTTCTGGGCTTGGAGGTTTGTTTGACTTAGTTTTTGGTTGTGGGGGATTTTGGTTGGTTGGTTGGGTTTGGGTTGTTTTTTGTTTTTTTTAACTGAAGGAAATGTAGAGAAAGGAAATATAATTTTGTTCATTCCAGATCTGCTGATCAGAATTCATTTCCTTTAAAACACTTTTTCAGATCTTCCTTCAAGCAAAATATACATTATGTCAGCTTATGTGAGCTCTCCTGTGTGATGCAGCCAAGAGGCTGAGTATGCTAACATGCTTGTTTAAAAACTAGGAGAGCTTGTGAGGTCTTCTTTGTGTGACAGCTGAAATCCAGGAGGTATGAATCTGTTTTCAAGGATGTTTCAGTCTGGTCCCTGTATGGAATTTTGTCCACATCTCAATTAGTAATTACTAAACTCATCCTATATTGACAAAGGTTGAACTAGTAAGATTCTTTGGAGGATGGCTGCCAGTATCGTTCTTCAGACTAAGGGATGGAAAATGGTTGATTTCCTTTTTAGGCCAAGTGTTTGCAGATTGAACAGTGATGGCCTAAGTGATAACTGATGACACAGAAGTGAAGCAAGTGCAGAAGAGAGAAGTGTTAGTAAGAACAGACATCTGGTTAGTTCGTGGAGGTGGCATCCTCAGCATGGAGCCAGTGGGTAGAAATGGACTACGAGGGGCAGAGAAGGATCTCTCTATTCTCACCATACCATTTCCCAGATTCAGAAATTTGCATACTTTAAGATTTGGTTCTAACTCATATTTTCATGAATTACTGGGGAAGAAAAGATTTTCAAAACAAACACTGGAAAAAAAGGTACAAGTGGGCAGAGCAGATGCTGTGGTCCTTTTGCTTTGCTCTTGAACAGGCTGCTTTTAATGGCAGACAGGATGGAGCAGAGCTTCTTTCAGTGACAGATTTGGCTGCCACATAAAGTATGTTGCACTTTTCCTTGCATAACAGGAGACCAGTTGAAGTTCCTAAGATCACTCTATGAATCTCCAAAACATATTTTCAACTACGAATTAAGCTGATTAATACAGTACTGCTCCACGAATATTCATCGGCTCCGAGACATGGAAGATAGATATGTATAAACCTGGAGCAATATATGTTATTAAAGAGCCAGTTCTACTCTGTGTTTCCCTGCCTAAGAGATCCAGGTCTATTTTCCTTTCTGGGAATGACATGTCTCAAAAAAAAAAAAAAGAAAAAAAAAGAAAGAAAAAGAGGTAAAGTAGACTGACAAGCCTGAATGTTCCAGAATTTTAATCTTCAAAATCTGTTTTGAACTGTATCTGTCTGGTCAACATATATAGATATAAATTAATATAAACAGGAAGAAAAATATTTACTGGTTACTTGGTTTAATTTTATTTTTACCCCTTTTCATTCATTCTAAAATACAGCTAATAACAAAAGTGGCATTGCAGTCATTAGCTGATAAACAAGAAGCTGCAGCAGAGGCTGTAAAACTGGCATTCAGAATATTGTATGACAGCTTCTCTTGATTATTTATTTTCCTTTTTCAGGTGCATTTATTATGTCTTAAACTGTGTCAGTAGAAGTTTTTACAAAGCTGAAGTTAATTAAGAGGCATAAAACTGATGTTGGTGCAAACCCCAGAAAACTAGAAGGATAGCAACTGGCTCATCAGCTACACTGTCAGAAATGGCAACTTTCAGAGGATTGTGAATCAATTTAAGACACAGATGGGTACAATTTTTTCAAGAAAAAAAGGGTTTAAAAGTGAAAAAACCCCAAAGACGTAACCTGAATAGGAATGCTTTCACTGCTGAAGGGGTTGCTGAGCTTTTCTTTGGTCTGAACTTTAAACAGCCTCCCAGAGTTCTGGAATCCTGGTGATACTGTTCTAGTGGAAAAAGACACACACTGATAAAGCAAAAATGACTGAAAGCAAAGTTGAAATAGAAAATAAAATAGTCTAGATTCACTATCCAAACTGAGTCAGGCACATGGAGGAAATGCTGCAAACACAGGTAGAAAAAGAACATTGTTTTTCTTTGACAGTATGCCTTTAATATAAACTAAAAATATCTTAGTTCTTTACTAAGTGTCTTCTAAAATGCTTCACTGAAGCTATGACAAATGCTAATAAATTCTAGTATCAGCTAAAGACTACAGAATTTACTGCAGAGAAGTTCTAGATGGTGTATATTTCCATTACTAATTCCTTCCTCAGATCATGTTGTTCAAAGCCTTGGGTCAGATGGGACTTTGAGCAACCTGATCTAGTGAAAGATGCCCCATCCTATGGCAGGGGAGTTGGGAGAAGATCTTTAAAGGTCCCTTCTAACTCAGACCATTCTCTGATTCTATTCTTAATACTGCCTTATTGATTCTGCTGTAGGTATTTGAGTTACTATACAGGAAAAATATGAAATCTGGATTTGCACACAGATAGATGTACAAGATCTCTCTTTACCACTTTACCTTGCCCAGGCCAAATATTCATAAATGCCAGAATAGAGCCTGTGACAACTCCAAACTCCAGGGTTACAAAGTGCCAAGAAATACTTAACTTCACAGCCACTAAGTGAATTATTAAATTGAATAAATCTATGTCATGTGTGGACGTAAGGACCAAGCAGTTTCTTATATTTTATGAGGTTTTAGGCCGTGTTCGCCTTAGCTGGTGGATGATAGGACTTAAAAAAATGCCCATATCCTAACTGTCCCCTGAACTATGTGTACAGTGTTGATTTCTGCTATGTTCTGTGCAAACCCACTGTCCTCACACAAGGAGAGGAAAACTTTTGTCAGTCAATCTTTCCCTAATTGGTCAGATTGGTCCCAGTATTGGTGATAGGCTCAAAGGCAAATGTGAAGAAGCCTAGTGCGTGGCGAATAGAGAAGCAGTAAAGGACATGAAAGGTCTACCCTTCTTTTCTTTACTGCCCCTCACCCCCTTTTATATATATATATTTTTTTTTTTTTAAATTTTCAGGATCTGCATCTCGAACAGCTTGCTCCTCATTTCAGTGGCTCAGGACAAAGCCTTGGGGGTTTGATTTGGTGACAGCTTTGTTGCACTGTGGATGCAGTAGCAAGAAGCATTGGTCACTCCTGTGAGGGACCCAGCCTTAATTGGCAAAAACACTGTTGGTTGCATTTTCAGTAGGCAGAGCAAATTTCTGTGTTCCTAGGAATTAAATCTTATGACTGTGTCTGTCTGAATATATAAAAGAAGACATTTGGCAATTTTACTGGAATCATAAACTATGTATATAACATTGATAACACTAATTGTTACTTGAGGGATTTATTAGCCAAAGTAGTTGCTTCACTTGAGTATCCAGGATTCAAAACTCACTGACAAATTCTGCTTGCACATAAACCTCAGGGGTTATGAAATCTTATTAATTGGGAAAGTGTAAGACACAGTTAAGCCATGAACATAACGAAGATGTTTCTATACACTCCTGGGATACAGATCTATGCATTTCAATGACTGAAAACTTTGTCTAGCAATTCCTGTTCTGTGAGCAATTACTGTTTAATTCATACCACCGAGCTTCCTCAATCAACAAATACAAGTGTGATGAGGTCATGGGACCAATGAGTATATTAAAGAGCAAGAGAAGATGTATAATTTTTCAAATTACTCTGAATATGACAGACAGTGGGAAAACTATTCCATATGCCAAGACTCAAGACATGCACCTTTTTTCCGGCAGCTTAATGGTTTAGCTCCATAGCTTTCAAACATTCAAGTGAACACCTGTCAATATGCAGGTGTGATATCCTGCTATTCTGTGGTATAAACTGTGATTCCTGGGTATAGCAATGCTGGCAGCCTTGCCATCATTTAAATGCAATGGTGAGCTCTTCTCCGTTTGTGACCAATGGAGTTCCCATGGTCACAGTGAGGCACTGCACGTCTTGGCAGGTCTGCTGCTGGCATCCTTCACACTGGGATTATTTTAGATTTACTGCAATAAATGTGTTATTTTCCTTTGTTAACATGTGGGGACTTGCAACTCTGACAACTGAGAAAAATACACTCATTTATATGATGATTACTCTTGTTTTCTCCGATGTAATCTGAAAACACAGTCTCTTATCTTTACCTCCTCTCTCATGCCTGCGTGGTCCTCCAATCAGTAACAGTTGCAGTACTAATTGGATGATGCTTTTTTTGGCAGCAAGGAGAACACTAGGATTTTCTATTACAGTAAATTCCATATGTGGAAATAAAGTTAATCTGTATCTTCTTAGTAACACACAAAAAAGCAGAATTACACTGAAAAAACCTTATTTTTTTCTTTCTTTAATCAGACAAATTATTTCACAGCTGTTTCTGGCTTGAGTAGTTAAGTTAAATTATTACAATTAAAACTCATTGGGATACTAAGAGTATAGGGGTACATTGAGTTACCTTAGAGAGCTGGTGCAATGTCAGCTGAAATACATACCCAAAAGTGAGTCTTTTATATATATGTCTTTGTGTCCCAGTACTCAAGGTTCACGTATAACAATAACAAATATCTGATAGCAATTAATTGTTTATTTGATCTGGTGCAATAGAGAATATGCAACTAAATGATAACTAATGAGGCCACATGTAAATCAATATTTCCTCTTTGATTTCATATTTCTATCATTCTCTTTCAGATCCCTAAAGGCCATCTCATAGCAAGGTAATTAATAATTTTTTTTTTAAATACGTCTTTGAGCTATTACCTTGGTTTATTTTGTTAGGTGTGGATCTGGTGATTCCTGTATATGCCTTCATCATTCCAGGGAATGGCCAGTACAGGGAAAGATCCAGCCCTGACCTGAACGGAGAGAGTTGCCACAGGACAGTGTCAGGGATGCAGGAGTCCCTATATTGCAACAGGCAGGTATTAATTGCAAAAATTAGGATTTCCATCCCACTAGCCCCACAATAGGTTCGCTCTTGGACTTTACTGTGCTTTTTTGAGGTAACACTTTCAAACTGAATTTAGCATTCTTTAAAGGTGGGCTGGGCACACTGCAGTGATGCCACTGAATACCTGCATGGAGTTGAAAGTGCCACTTTTGAGCTGCACATCACTAAGTGGCTTGAGTTATGATTTCACTACAAAAGCTTTCCTTTCTATATGGTAGCATAACAGTTATGATCACTATAGATATGCAAGCTAGTTCCTCTGATAACAAGAGGAAAAAAGGGCTTAATATAAGTCCCATGGTAGAGTTTACTTTATTTTCCTTTGGTCCATGAGAGCTTTAATTTGCTGACTCTTATCTCATGCTAAAAGATTCCTCTTTTCTGCAGGCTCTGGGGGTAGGGGAGGATGACAGTTCTGAGGGAGTTGCCTGCAGGCATCGTTTCTCAGAAGTTCCTGGGGTTGCAGTTTTACCTGTTGTTTCAGTGCCTAGCACCCAGAGTTAAAAGAAACCCATTTGTCTCTGAAGGTCAAGTAAGTCTTCTTCGCAGGTTTTATTTTTCTTCTGTCTTCAACACGTAAAACAAGCTTCTGTGCATGCTGGAGTCCCCTGGCACAATTTCCTGCCTGGCAAAGTCTTGCAGGCTTCCTGTTTGACTTCCCCTGTAAAATCATGAGCCTCTGCAGCCTCTGTTATGCTGGCAGGATTGTCTTCTGCTGTGGTCTCCATGGTTTTCACTAATTCTGCTGTTTTTCCGACACTTTTAAGATTTACCCTTGATGCTTTGTTGAGCGGCACGTGCACCTCAACTGAATCCACTTGAAGTCATTAAACCAGAGAGAGAGCACTGAGCACAAGCAACAGAGACACAAGGAAGATTTCTCTCGTGCCTTTTGTGTTTCTAACTGAATGCCCTGTAAACCAATATCCTTGATCCTTTCCCAGTAAGCCTCCAGGAGCTAGCATCATTCTTTGACTTATGTTGAGCTTCTTTGGTTATTTACCTTTGTCCCTGAGCTCAGATTTTCTAGGCCTGTGAAAAGTTAATTTTGCTTATGAAAGTAAAAGGAAAATATTGCTTCATACTGCGCCTTTCTTGCCTATTTGAGTGGTCAGCTTTTTGTGTGCAAGGCTTCTCAGGGAAGGTACTACTGTGACTATTCTAAAAGGGACTTTTGGGCCTTTACTGGCCAGAAGAAAACTCACTCAGAGTGTGTCTCCCCCAGCTTGTCATCTCATGAGTTGGAAGAGTTCTTAGTTCTTTCTGATGCAATCAGTCACATTTCTTCTTTCTTAGTACGTGTAGAGCTTTCCTTTCATTATGAATTTTATTCTTGCCTCCTTGAGGTCCCTTCGCAGGATTTTGACTTACTCATACTCCATATTTGTAGTGCACTTCACACTTCCAGAGCACCTTGAAACTAATGAACTCAGTACAAAGACTTTTACTGACATTTTTCAGAGTTGTTAGTGACAGGCCTGGGATTATGGTGTAAGAATTCAGTCTGATATGTTGATATTGCTCTTTAAGATGAGCATCATGCAGTAGTTACTGCAGCTGGTTTGGAGGCATTTGTGAGCAAATGAAGCCTTTACTCTGGTCCTATTAGAAACATTCCAAAAGCTATACAATGCTGCTTGTCTTCTGTTCCCAGTAAGAGTTTTTTTGCAGTGCAACATGTTTTTCTTCTTCCATTCTCCGTTTATCAAATCTGCCTAGTTTTTGGTTTGCCCTGTATATCTGTACCAAAATGATGTATTAACTGAGGGTCAGTGTCTCACACTGAACTTCAGTATCTTGATTTCAGGAGATTGGTTGGTTCTTTTCCTTGGTACATCTTGGACATCCTGATGGTTTAAAGCAATGATTTTTTTTTTTTTTTAGTATTCATTTTACATCATAAGCAAAAGTTACCCATGCATCCCTTTGGCCAAGGTCTAATCAAGACACACCGTATTTGGTCTTGATACACTGAGTCCCAGTGCATGACTTCTTTCCCTTGACACTGGTTTATTTTTCTGATTACTTCTGAAGGAACCATAAGTATCAAGACCTGATCTTTTCCTTCTTGTTTGCAACTATCTCTGACATAAATATTGACTATCATCACATTCCCCTCCACCCTCTTCTCTGTAGCCCCAACAGCTCTGTTTGTCCACAGTGTTGTTTACAGAGTTCAGGCAGTTGACTGTGACTAATTTTTTCAGCCATTGCACTAGCACATTGCAGCATTAAATGTACATCAATTATTTTTTAAGGAATTTTCTGTGGGTATAATATTGGAAGAGGAGAAAGAAGTCCTTCTGTTCAAAAACACTGTTAACCACCTGTGAAAGGAAAATTCACCCATGCACATGGGGTTAAGGGTAAACGTGAGACTATGTGAACCAACACCTGCTTCTTTCCAATGCATGTGGGGTCAGCAGCTCAGGTACCCTGGCACAGAAAGCTGCTTTTTGTACTTTTTGTTTTGGTCTTCTTTCAGACAACATAACACTATCACTGCGAGATAGAGTCTGAAAGCAGGCACTGAAGCCATAAATAGGATCTTTGCAGCAGTGTTCAATGGTTGGGTAATTTAAGCAGAAGACAACAAGCACAGCTGATGGGATTTGGTTGTTTTGTATGTCTGTGTTTCTGCAGGACTAGAAAGCACAACTGCTCATGCTTTGTAGCTGCTCATGTGCCCTCACCTTGTCATATGAATTTGACTTCATGCATGCTGATTTCTGTGATAAAAACTCCTGACATTTTTGCATTTTGCTAGTTACAACCACCACAACTTCGTTTAATTGTGCTCGGCAGCTTTCATACATACATTTAGCCATCTGTGGTTGTAGACCAAATACATGCCTTTTCTTCACATGTTATCATCAACATTACTGTGACTAATCTTTAGCACTGGTTCCTTCATCATTCTGAATAAACAAAAGGGAGTAGTTGTAGCTTGCAGCTATCAAAATTCTTCCATGGTTTATTTAGTAAGAAGTGATATGTTCTTACTGATCCGTAGGGTGTAAAGAGAGTACTGGAAAACCCCCATTACATTAATGGATTGTACAGATCCCCACTGTGATCTCTTGCAAAATTAACACAGGCAGTTTGTAATGGCTTTCATTGCCATGGCAGAGCAAGAGATACATCTTTAATAAACTGTTAAATGATGTAGTTTAAACCTATGCTTATGTTAATGCATTGTGATCAGAGAAAAATCACACTCCTCAGTTGAAAGAATGCACTGGGTCTGTGCAAATGGAACAGATTTGGAAAATGTAGTTAATGATGTTTGTTGATTCAGCTAGGACATTACTACAGGCAAATTCATCCTAATTGGCACTCAATTAGGGAAGAGCTCTGGAAGTGTTTTAATTTGCTGAGGTACTTTTGGCCTTATTTCTATATTTAAATTCTTTACCTATTTTGGAGACTAAAGTATTTTTTATATACGCACAAACCCAACTATTTACTTATGGACACAAATATAGGGCAGAATATATGTAATATGTAAATCAAGACAAAAATGCTATAATATTTAACTCATTCTCTCCTTTAAAACCTCACAACCAAAATGTATTTGTTCACAATGAAATGACTTCAAGTCCAAAAATTAGGAGACTGCCAAGAAATAATATTTTTATTGCCCATCACAGAAAATATGCACTCACATTGTAGAGAGCTATTATAAAAATTTATTAATATTTAGATAAGCATTTGTTTAAAAAAAATCTTAGAATAATCTTAATTTTAGAATATACATTTTCCCATAGATATTTAAATCAACCAGAAATTTGCAATCTCTTTTTTGGCAGATGCCATGTTTTTGAGGCCTTATCAGTGATGTCACATGTCACATTTTGGTCTATGTCCAGAAACAGGAAGATTTCTGACTTCAGTTTGCCTTTAATATAATTTCACCTCAAGAAGGTGGAGGCCCAGCTTTGTGCAGTGACAGCCCCAGGAGGCACTGGAATAGCAATAACAGCGGTAACAGCTCAGGGCATGAGGGATGATGAGACCTTTGTGGGTGAGGAGCGCTGCTTGGTGATGTATTTGTAGCATCTTATCTCCCATGTATTGATGGAGGGTAAGGGAGAGATGAACCCCCACACACCTGACTTTTAAAGCTTCAGGTGTTTCTTGAAATGTGCACATCCCTGCCAGCCAGAGCTTCCTCACAACCCTTACTGCTCATCTAATCTACCTGAGATCCACTCAGATTTAATGATCATTCTGTATAAACACAGATTCATTAAAATATGTTCGAGAATTTCTTTTTTCCAAGCGGTTCAGATGGCATGAATACTGATCCAGAGACCACTGATGTAAAGTGGAAAATAAGATCAAGGTAGGACAATCACACTGGTATGTTTATATCAAGAAGGAAGAGAGATTACATTCATATAAAGCCCTTGGCTTCCAGGGTCACAATTACCTCAAGTGAGGTGATTTTTAAAAAAAATTTACATCAAAAGCAAGGAAATCAGCATGTAGAGGTATTTTCTGGGGACATTTCATATCATCACCATATGTCACAGTCACAGCTGTGACACTGACAGGGAAAGACAGAGGTACTGCTTTAGGCCACAAGAGATGTAGGGCTTTCCTGCCATGCAAAGAAAGGATCTCATGAAAATCTACATGTGTTTTGTAGCCCAAAAGTACGAACGTGCTAGGAGGTTGTTGCCTTGTCCCCCTCTCAGGCGTTTGTGATGTAACATCTTTTTTTTTTTTTCTGTTGCCCTGTCCTTCTACAACTTGTGAATAAAGTTTTTGGCATGTGAGCTGGGCTGTGGCTGTTTCATCTGAGGATGTCACTAAGTAATGCTCCAGTGAGAATCTGATTTCTTTCTTCTCTAGCAAGGGTAAATGGTAGAGACTGTGTGAGTCAAGGGTGGAGGAGACAGCAGATTCTCTTCCACAGCCCAACAGCAAGCATGGTATTTTCTAGCTTAGGAAGCATCCTGAGTAACAGTCCATTGCATAGCTGGTAACCAGTGTAGTCATTCTGGGTCTGATGCTATGTGTCAATAGCTTTTGGTAATCCGAGAGGATTTGTGTATCCGTAGCCCATAAAAAGTAGTGCTGAATACTGCTACCTACTGTCAACACACTGACATCAAGCCTAACAATAAGGATGGAGCTGTTGGTCAGAGCTCATCATATTGGTACTGTGCCAGTCCTAATAGTATCTAGTGGGAAATAAGCTTTTTGACAAATATACTGCAAATTGTTTAAGTACTCCTTCCTCTTGCATTGTCATCAGATTGCAGGTTGCGCATGCCTGCAGTGGGAAAGGCTACATGCTGACTCAGCATTACAACGACTGTAGGATTCACAGCATTTGAATGAAACCTGCTCTGTAATACACAGCTGAGGACCTGGTTCAGCATGTACTGAACTGGTGGAGTATAATCACTCTACATTTTGGTCCATCCGGAAGCAAAGGTAGCACAGTTTCCCATCATGTAGTCACAGCACCCTGCACCAGGTGCTTCGCTACTTGCTTTGGCTGAAGTTGCGAAGCACTGCCTGTACCTCATGACAATCTGTATTACCCTGGACCAGCGAGAGCTGCTCTCAGTGTGATCCTGGAGGGGCTGTACCACAGAGATGTCAATCAGATTACAAGAGGGAGTTGCAAGAATAGTGTGCACCTTGAATTCCTTTCTTCTAAATTGTTAGCAGCTTTAGCAGCACTAACTCAGATAATCTGGTAGTATTCAGGTGCACAATCTTTCTTTTGGTCTCTGTTAAGAAATATGAGATATTTTTTCAGAGTTGGACTCCATGGGGCTGTTTTACTGCCAAAAGCTAAAGGCTGTATTTGCAGTGGATTTGTGAAGGCACATATATTTTGGAATGAGTTTGGAATTGGAATTTGATGGCTTGATCATTGTAATACCTTTTATCTTTAACATCTGGACTACATTTAAGTTGACAGTTTGGTTTCTAAATCTTAAGAGTCTGCATTAGAGAGAAACTCCCACTGTTTTCAGTCTTTCTCATTTACTTAGCTTCCTAAAATTTGACCCCTTTCGTTTGTGAGCTTGACACTTGGCTCTCAGCTTTCCAGTGTCAGTCTGCATTTCATTAGCACATCAAAAAAATCTTTTTATCAGTTCTTTCACTGAGATCTAATACCTTTTCCCAAAACTCATAGACAGAATTTTAACTAATATTTTAAATCTGGACATGGTTATAGTTTCTGTTTAAAAGCAAATAAAAGTCAGCATTTCCAAATTTTTGCATATGGTGATAGTGGATTTTCCTATAGTGTGGTAATCATTGTAGGCAGCTGATTTTCTCACAACAGAAAAGTAGTAAGTTAGCAAGCATCATTCAGTATTTCCAAGTAATGCAAATGGGTGATAAGCTTTTTATTCTTTCTCCTTGGCACAAAAGAAAATGCATTTTTCCAGTGTGCAAGGGCTCTGGAACAAACCCTGTTACCTGCCATCTTTCTTATGAAAGAAATGTAACTCCAAGCCTTGTGCAACACTAATTCTCCTTCTGAGGGTGGAGGTTATACACCATTCTTTGCCTTCTTACAGTAAGAATATGAAGTTCATTTGCAAGTTTGAGTGTGCTCTTTCAGCTCAGCAGATCTCAGTCTCTGACAATGGTGTTCCCCTGCCAAAGCATGCTGTGGCGTTCTTACTCAGATATCCCTCCACAACCATGAGACAGTGGCACTTGGAAAATTCACCTCCCTCCTTTCCTTAACATCACTTTTCCTCAGACAGTCCCAACGAGACAGACTATTCATGTCACCATTATGAAAACATTCTGCAAAGTGTTCTCTTTAATTAGTCAAAAAAGAGTTTATGATTCCCTTTTTATCAAGCAATGTATGTGCTGCCTTAAATCATACTTTGATAGATCTCTGAATGGCATGAGTAATTAACAGCCCCATTATAGAAGCTTTGTAATAACCAGTAACATCAAAGGGTAGGAATAAACCAGAAAATAAACCAATAATTAAACCAATAAATCTTTTAAGCATAAGTGGATTAAAAGCTCCTTTGAAAATAAGCATGTGCACTAGCCAACATCTAAATGATGGACTTTGTCCAAGAAACTCATATGATGCTGAACAGAAGATGCAACAAATGTCCATCACACAAAGGGATTAGTCTTGGTGGTTTGTGTGATAAGAAATACATACTCTGCCTGGCAAACATTCAGTAGAAAAATGGCCTCGTGGTTCGAAACCATGCTGGCCAGGCTTGTATGTCAGTGAGTAGTGCACATCAGTAAGAGCAGGTCTGCAGAGCAGAACTGTTGCCGCTGAAGACGTGACATCCTTAATACATGCATTTTTCATTATTTCCTTTGGACTCGTCTGAACTGGTCTGGTGTGGTGAATCTGTTTCTGATGGGAATACTGTGGATGCACTGCTGAAGGATATCTTCCAGCTTTGTTTTATCCAGTTTGTGTACTTGGACACTGCTATGTGAAGCAAACATGAGGGTAGCAACTTGGTTCAGTTTGAACCATTTATCCCCATCTGAGCTAAAGGACGAACACAGAAACGCTCTTCAGTGAGAAAGAAGAGATAGGGAAAAATTACCTTGGACATTTTCTGTTCTTGGGATGTCTTACTCTGCATCACACTTTCTCATTGTGGGGTATAGCTGCAACCTCAGTTACCTGTACTGCTTGGGTCTTGTATGGGGGGAAACACAAGTTTTTATACTTAGGTGCAATCAGGACTGGGCTCACTATAACTTATCTTTTACTGCCACGTGGCTGAAATACAAGGATTATCTCGTGGGGCACTGTCAGCTCCTGGTGAAGGGTGCAGTCTGGGCCGTGCCCCAGGCAGAGGGATGGCCAGTCACCGCTGCACTGCACAGATGCTGTGTCTACAGACACAGTGAATTCACAGTCATTTCCTGTGACGGAGCTGAAAGCCTGGCAGGAGCTATCATATACGTATCAGTATTCTGTAAAAATCTGACACAATGTGGCAGGACTTTATTTTGATATACTTGATTTTGACAGTGCAAACTTTGTTTTTTTTAAAAAGGGTATTACGGTATTGATATTCCAAAGTTGATGTTGTCTCTAAAAGTAAAACTCTATGTGTTATACAAGACTCAAATGACTGAATAAATATTGCTAAGTGCCGCTTAGAGAATGAAATGCAGAGCTAGAGTACACCCACACACAAATAAAAATACTATCTTCTGGGAGTTCTTTATTGTGTTTAGCAGAGAGCTATAAATACACATTTGAATAGTGATTTCTATCTTATGTTTAGATCTTTAAATTTACAGAAATCACAAGCTCAGTTTACTCTTGGATACCTGAATACATTCAAATAATTTTCTTACAGCCTTGTGCAAAAAAAGAAATAGGCAATCTTCAGCTAACTTTCTTAGGATGGTCCACCAAGATTATGAAGTTTTGGGTCCATGAATGACCACAGCCACGAAGTCAAAATGAAAACAACAGTACTGGGTTACTAGAATCCAGACATGGAGCACGGTTGAAATCAAAGATGTTATTTTGGAATACTTAGTTCAAAGAGATCTAGAGAAACTCAGGGCAAAACTTTGCCAATAAATGAACCATTTCAGTTTCAGGACAAAGCTTTGCTAATAATTGAGCCACTTAGCATGTAACCTAGCCAGCTTATAATTGTGACTCATGTATTACAGAGACACTCTAAGAGATTCTTTGGTTTCTTTATGAGCCAAACATGCTTTTCAGTCCTTCCTGCAGTGATTCTAGAGCTTGTACACTTTGAGAAGTAATTTTAAGATGGTCCCAAGGAGTCCAGATAAAAATAAACCTGTCTGAAAACAATAAGTGAGATCGCTCAGTAATGTTTTCCACTGTTTGTTTTTTGCTCCATCAGTGAACATTTGCAGACAGTTCCTGCAGTGTATTCTCTGCAAGCAGTTTGGTGCTCGCTTCTTCTGTTTGCTGCTTCTCTGGTTTTGATATTTCCACACCTTATTTGAAAGTCCACAGAATTTCAATATCAAGCACAACAAAGCAACTATTTAAAGTGTAGATTTTTCCTTCACTGTCTTTGTTCAAAGTATGGCCAAATATCAAGATGAGTTTGCAGTTCTAATTTTTATTCCTTCAGTTCAAAGTCTAAAATTTCTTAAAATGTACATGCTTACACTGACACTTGTCTTACAAAGTTTGCCTTTGATCAGCCAGTGCTAATATACAGAGTACGACACAAGTCATCATAATTTTTTTCAGCAACTAGAAATCGCAGTTTAGGAGAGAAAAGAGGAGGATTTATGCTTTATAAAAATATACACCCTGTATTACTGTATCGCACATTTCCTAAAGTAGGAATACCTGGGAGAAAAAGAATGAAGAAAAGTGTTCATGAGTGCCTGAAAGAATGTAGCAGATCAACATGTATCACCTCTAAAATAAAAATGACCTAATATAAATCTTTTCTATTTCAGCTGTATTCATGGGTTTCTGGCAGAAAGCTCAACTGCCTAGACCTGGTTTTGGTGACCATGTGTATGTTGGGCCCGTGTAAGGAATAATATAGCTCATGACCAGGCATTTATGGATACATTGAATTATTAGAAAGTACTAAGAAACAAAATGCTTTTAAAGGTATGAAATCACGAGTGTTTGTCACAGACATTTATTTATGTTAAATTAAAATTTTGAAACCTTTCAAACTAAAACACAGATATAATTCCTAATTGTTCCCTTGAACATTTAAACTTCTTGGAAAGTCTAAAATGTATGACACAGCTAATGGTGGGGGGAGAATGGGTATCCTCTTGTTGCTTTTCTCAAAGTGAATATGAAAATTTATTTGATTGGAAGCCATGATGGGAAAGTGGTTTTGGGGACAAAATGTCCTTTCAGTCATTGTTCAGAAGCCACAAGATGGACAGTGAGAGGCAGCTCAGGAGGGGAGGAGCTCAGCTCTGAATGTTCAGTGATGAGCCAAGTCCAGGTTTGCCCGCTTGTGGTGCAGAGCAGAAACCTTTGCTAAGTGCTTAGAGAAAGGTTTTGGTGGTTTTGGCAGATCCTAAAGGACATTGCAGAGGACAAGGAGCAAAAGCGTTGTCTGGAAAGTCACAGAAGGGAGGGGCATATGGGCAGTGCCTTTGACAAAGTAAACTGAGGCAGGAAGGGCATGGGCTTTCCGGCATTTCCTACTGACTGCTCTGGGATGCATTAGTATTGAGAGTGATATTTTGTGGTGTGGCCCTGAGGCCAGGAGGGCGAAGGGGGTGGTGGACTGTTAGATGGGGGACCCAGAACACCTGTGGGTACCATTCCTGAGGACTGGCTGTGCTCAGCCTCTGCTCTGCACCTCCTAGGGGGCTGCAGCCCAGCCTCAGAGCATGTTGCTTTGTCCTCTATTCCATGGCACCCAGGGATGTGCAGTTCATCAATCTGACTTACCGAGGTTTTGTTCTGGGTTGTGCTCCAAGTTCTCTTGATGAATATGAACTCATGTACGCATACATGTTTTCCTGCATGTGAAAAAATGACTGGGCGTGAACTAAACCTTCTTGTATTGATTTGCAATTTCTGTGGTCTGAAGGGTGTTGTACTTGCAGACACAGTCCCTATCCCTGTCCCCATGGAGGGCTGGGCAGAAAACTGAGCTGGGCATCGATGGACCAGTAGGGAGAAAGGAGCCCTCCATGAGGAGCCTGCTGCAGTCCTTGCTGCTAAACTTGTCCAAGCTGGAGGTTTTCCATCCCTGTGACACCATTTTTATACAGAAGAAATTTTAATAATAACTCCTTGAGTTTGTAAATGCATAGATTACTATTACACACAGAAAAAAAGAGGGGTTTTTTTTGTGTTGTGCCTGAGTTTGGTTTTGCTGCATGGTGATAGTGTACTCTGCAACACATCTGATCTGGGAAAGGTGTAGGTTTTTATGTATGCATTGCAGAATATGCAGGTGAATGAATATAGCTTTGAATCATGTGTCTCTTCTGTTGCCTTCTGATCTTTAAGATAGAGATAGGCCTGTTTCACTAGTTACAGAAACAGGGAAACCGAACACAAACCACATGATCCAAGAGCAAAACTCCTTCTTTCCCCACACCAGGGAAAGCATCTCTGTGGTATCATCAGGGTGAAACACACTCTGGGCCACAACACACAGGATGCACTGAAAACAATTGGAAACACTTAAAGGATGAGTGGCCCTGTGGGTGCTGTGGGTGCCTGGCACGCGCTGAGGACCCACTGAGGATTACGGGGGGCCTGGTGTGGGCGTGCTGAGTCAGCAGCAGCTGAAAGGTGTCTGTCCCAGTCAGGGTGCTGGGCTCTTTCCATTCCTGAATTGCCAGCCTGAGCTTCAAGCGTAGATGGCTTTCTACAGAGGCAGTCAAGTGTGCATGTGAATGAGGGTAATGTTCTCTCCCTGACCTTTTCAAGCACCCAGGAGAGAAGAGAATTGAATCCCTGCCAGGGGAAGGGTTTAAGTTGACATGACAATTCTGGGATTAGGCAGCTGTCTGCCAATGCTTTTGGTAACCTAAACTGCATCTTCTTCCATTCATTTTCCTGTCCTGGGTCCTTCAGGACTGCTGTTAAGAAAAGGTTTAAATTAGCTTTTTTTTCATCCTCTATAAAAGCTGCTGTTTCTTCAATGTTTGAACTGTTCTAAATGGATAAAATCAATCTTGCTGTACAACTAGGACAATTCCAAAGGAGAGAGAGTAGGAAAAGAGTCATTTCTATGCCTCCTGAGGTGTACAGACCCCAATGTCCTTGCTGAGACAGCCAGTGAGGAGTTACCACTCCGCTGGGGAGGAAGATCCCTGCAGACAGGCTGGGGCAGAGCCAGACACCTGCAAGGAAACTCAGTGCCTGAGCTGGAGCCGTGGCTCATGGTCAGGTTGTGCCCTGTCCTCTTTGTGTCTAGTGCTGATTTAGCAAGGAAGAGAAGCACACGTGAATGATGAGCACATGCTGTGTGCTGCTTGCAGGTTTTAATGTACTCGCTACAGAATTAGATCTGTCTCCATGCTGTACTCTGATTTGCACGCCAGATTGCAGGCTCTATTGCCTTCTTTGTTTCAATAGCAGAGATGTCACAAAGAAGTCTAGTTTAAAATATTTCTTTTGCTTAAAATAATGAAAGACTCTATGAACAAGTATTGCTTTTAATACTTTATTTTTTACTTACGTATTAATTCTTTCTCAAGTTATGAATATAAAATGCAGTTGATTAAAATTTTCTGAATCACTTTTGCATTTTCCATTGGCAAATAAAAAACCCCCAAAGGATACAGCATGGCATGGTAGCCTGTGCAATAGCCATGTACCAGAGCAGATCTATCACCAGCTACTTTAGTTTCTCCTGCTATTAAATGGTACATAACTGTAACTCTTACAAAAGTTTGAAAACCTTAAAGTGCTGGAGTCAACAGCTGTAGTAATGGCAGATTGTATGTGCTTTGTCAACACAAGTAACTTGGATACTGAAGCCTTCATTGCAAGCGTTGCCTGGGAAACTCTATGTACAGCACACTGGTTTGCAAACCCTACCATACAGGCAGAGTATAGCATTCTATATAAGGAAAGAGAAGATTTCCTACCAGTCCTCTGCCAAGATAAGAAGAGGTTAACTGGGAAACCAGTTGTGATGACCAGAGTCACAGCCGCACGCAAGCTTTGTGTATCTGGTGTGCAGCTTGAACTGTGGCAGTCCCTTTTGTTACAGACAATCACTTACTGATGTTTTCTTCATGAATGCTTAATGCAATATATAATTAGACATGGTAAGTGACTGCCAGGTCTGGAATTAAGACTTGAGCTTTTCTGGCTTTCAGTTTAATGCTCGTATTACCAGACACTGGAAAGGTTTGCAAGGGCTTTTGGCACAGGCAGCTGAGCACCTTGGCTGGCACAGGGAGCAGCTGCCCTGCTGGAAGCCCATGGCTTAGTGCTGTGCTGAGCTAGGAGGCAGGGCTGGGATAGCCACTGCCAACTGGCCCCTGCTACGTCATTACCAGGCAGGGCAAGGTCTTGCTGTTGTACTGTTGAAACTAAAGTTGTAATTTTAATGCTTCCCCCATTTATTTTCTTGCTCCGTCAAACAACCAGTCTATCTGTCACAGTAGGGAGTGAATAGAAAAGAACAGGAAAGAGTGGAATGGGATTATTCCTCATGGAGATAACGCTGATATACTTGTTTTTTCCATTTTTTAAATCTCTGAATATGCCAAGATGTCACAAATGTTATTAGAAAGAAAAATATATATATACTCTATGTTAACAGACTTGAGATATTCAGCTCTATTTTTATATTTCCATAGCTGTAACCTGTATTCCCATTCACCCCAATAATGTGAAGGCCATGGAGAGCTACCTCTCTGGTTGTGCATCACACATTTAGGTTTCCCTCTGAAAATGTTCTGTGCCATTGCTCATCCATGTGTAATCAAGTTTAGCACAGGATAAAAAGGTGTTTCATTGTATTTAAATGCACAGACTTTAAAAACATGTATTTTGAGGCTGAGAGGTTCTCTTGGTAAGTATGTGAGCAGTATTACTATTGGTCCATATATTTTTAAAAATCAGGCTATTTTAACGTTTCTGTAAAAAATATTTTAAAATAACAGAGCTTTCAAAGCTTTTTTCAAAACTGTATTTCGGACTGATTTTGTTTGGCTAGTGAGCTGTAGTCAGTTATTAACAATACCTTCAGTGGGATGCATGTTTGAACAGAAGTCCTTAGCTCATCAAAGAGAACAGAATCATGGAAAGGCATTCTAATAAATTGCAACTCCCTGAAAGTAGTGTTTTGCTATGAAAAAACACACCTTAAATTTAAAGCTGACTCAGAGTAGCTTGTTTCAGGTTATGACAATATATCATCAAGGTTTCAGGAGTGCTGAAATGGATTATTTAAAAAAAATGAAAGTAGTGTTATGTTTTGAAGAGCTCAAAATGTCCCATTCTTCTTGCAGTTCTGCTTGGAAATGTTTTCTGCTACTGGGACTTGTCACAAAAAGGAAGTTCCAGAGTTTGTTTATCTCTAAACTCAAGCCATCCTGCATACACATAGTGACCTGGAAAGTTAATCAGATTTATTAGCTATGTAAAATCCTGTATCTGCAAAGTGTCTCTTCTGCAATTGCTTCCTCCCTAAAGGAACAGCACATTTTCATGTTGCTTTGTTACTGTGACAGTTTTGTTCTAATTATAACCGATCAAATTCAGATACCTTAATGGCTTTGCAACTACTAATTTTAATCAGAACTGAGCACACTGTGAACATGTCACAGACTACGTAGTAAACCCTGCTTCTGAGAGCTGCTCCTCTGAGGAAATAAGTATGTTTAAATCAGGGGAATTACCCACTGTTTTTACAGACAAACACAAACTCAAGGGGATAAATGTTGAGGTACACAGGCTGGTATCTGTCATGGTTTGGGAGTCACAGCTGTTTAAAATTATAGGTTTTCAATGGCAAACTTCAGACATCACTACAACGAGTATTATTATTTTGCCAAACCAGGCAGTATTTTAGGCTGACTAAAGCTTTCCAACTCTATTTATTCATTGCACCTGTACAGTGCCCTCCATACCTGCTGAGTTAAAATCCTGTTTCTCCCTGCTTTAAAATCTGCTAAAGTAGGAAGCAAAGGTCTTTGACAGAGAGAGAGAAATGCCTTGGTGAGGAAGGCAGCACATCTTGGGATCTAAATAAATTGAAGCTCCTGCTGAACCCTTAATGACTATGTTAATCAAAAAACAACTAAGGAGACCCAGTGGGGCTGAGTCAGCTGTGGAGGAAACACCTGTGCACTGCACGGGCAGTTGCAGCTCTGTAACCCTCTCCGGAGTGGGTCCAGTGCAGGCTGCAGCTGGTCAAGCCACCGTGGGTGGCAGGGATGCTGCCTGTGAGGGATGCTGACCCTGTTCCCTGGACCCGGGGTCACAGACTCCCCTGCTTCACACTGGCACCGGTGGCTCTCCCCTAACCATGTGCTGTGTTGGGCTGTTCTCTATCACAGCCCCAGGCACAATGGTCAGTGACCAACTTAAATCTTGGCAACATTTAAAACTATGACCTGCAAGTTGTGTCGCCAGTGACTTTGTAGCTCATGACCAGCTACCAGTTCTAAGATACCCACTGTACCTCTTAATTTTAGGGCCCTTCAGGAGAGGAGCTTAAAGTGTGTACATTGCTGATGAAGAAATGAAGCCCCAATTAACGCCATTAGGCTGATCTCTTTGTCCTCCATGTCCACCCATTTGCCTCTGCGCCTTGGTTGCTTCTTGGAAAGCTTCAGATTTTATTCCAGTGCAAATAATAGAATAAAGCAACAGAAATCTTTGTCTATTCTGTTTCTCCACTGAGGAATTTCATTTCGTTTTAGGGAAATACCAGTTGGCACCTTCAGTTTCAAAAGCATTTACATCTAAGTGTGAAAATCACTCCCTCTTCCTTGCTCCATTGCCATAAGCTCCTTTACAAAGACCTTTATGTCTGGGTAAGGGTCTGTTTACAGTTTTTAAGGGTTTCCCCTTCAGTTATGGAAGTAGAAAATAATTTAGACTTTCTGTGGTATTTCACTGTAGTGATGTTTTGATATGCAAAATATTAATATAAAATTGTTACAAAAAAGACTACTGAGCTCATACAATTATTGTTCAATGAAGCAGGTAAGTAAAAAAGAGGTAATTGAATTTAAAGGTCTTATTTTGAAGAAAGAATTATGCCATATAAACTTGGCTCACAAGAAGAGCAATTTCATCTGATTATGGTGTGAAAACACAGTTGAGTAAACAGCCAATATAGCCAACAAGCTGTATTGGAATAAGTTGTTGAGGTGGTGAAACATCATTAACAGCTACTTCTGAGCAAATACAGCTAAGGAGAGAAATCCAAAAACTTCTCCTGTCCCTCAAAGACTCTGCAGGGTGACCAGGATGGTCTGGGCACCCTAGAGAGTCTGGTCTCCCCCTGCCCATCTGGTCTGGTACAGAGCCATGCAGACCAAAACAAATGTTTGTGTTTGGTTACAGCATCTAAAACGAAAAAAGTTAGAAAGGGATGTTGGATTGTCCCATCTTTCTTTTCCTAATATAGAACAATTTATCTCTTTTAAAAGGCATTTACTAGCCTCTCACTCTTCCTTTAAGTACACTGTAGTTAAAGGAGTTTCTATAAATAATGGAATTGCAGGTATTGATTACTTTCAAATTGCAGTAGTGTTGCATAAAATGATATTGGCAGCTGTGCTAAGATAAAATTGCCAGATTTATCCCCAGCGGCAGCGTGGACAGCAGGTACTGCTGCCCTCACAGGGAAACATCACTTGTCTCTCCAAGAGGATCTTTACAGACAGTGTGGGATTTGATACCAAGCAGACCTCTTTAGAAAATTGGATTTGAAAAGATGGTTTTCAAAAAAAAAATTGGGTTTGAAAAGATGTCCCCGAGTCAGTAGGAAATCCTTACGCAGCTAGCTGAAAAGCATAAAGTTAGGGCTGAACACAGATTTATGGAAAAGATGTGGTCTCCTGAAAATGAGAGGTAATGCTTATTCTTTGTTCCTGAAGGGCTCTTCTTCCACCAGCTTATCCTTCAGTAGCACTCAAAATTATTTTTAGGTTACAATTTGTACCTCTGGAGGAGGGTGTCAGATAATTTTCTAAATTTGAGCACACACAAATTGTGGTCTGACCCACAAGGTATCCTTGAAAGCACTTTTTTCCATGTGAATGAAAAAATTGCTTATCCTTTCCCAGAGTTCTAATGGAATTAATCCATTGCTACAGGGATTTATTAGGCCATTAATTAGCTTCTTACAAGTATTGTGGCTCATTTACATTTCTGATTATGATCCTTCCTTGTCTGCCTTTTGAACTTTTGTGTTTCTGTAATTGCTTGGCTAAATAGTTAGGGCAGAGAGCCCCACCACCTGTTTGTTATGAATCCAAATTTCTCCTCCTAATTTTGAGACATGAGCACATCAAAGATACAGGACAAGGTTGCATGTATAGAAAGTCTTCCTTCCAGATAAGCCAAGGGTATGTGTTGTAGTAAGGAGAAGAAATGGTCCAGACTGCTGTGACTGTATGCTTTACCAAAAGCAAAACTCCAAAACCAGGAAAATATGTAAGAAGAAATATAAGCGTATGGCAATGCAGAAATCTTTGCACAAAGACCTTTGAAATCATAAATCCAAGAACACAATCCTGGAAATGTCTCTTCTGATAGTAAAAGAGAGCAAACTTTAATATTGTAAGAACTATGTCTAAGTGATTAATTGTTTAGTTGTGATTTGTATAAACACTTAGAGTCTTCTCTTCAGAGCATATTCTCTGCTGGTGAAACTAACTTTTAAGACAACATGAAAATGGTAATTACGCTAACCTTTAAGCATAGGTGTCCTGTCTTCACAGATTTCCGTCACAACCTTTGCTGCTTTATTAAAAAGTTCAAGAATTGAAAGGGCTGTTGTTAGCAGAGGGAAAAAAAAATAGGAAAAGAAAAAACAATGTGATACTTCAAGCAGAAACATGCAGTGCAATGCAAGTGCTCCTATCCATCATATCCATTTGGATCTCATGGCATATTCTGTCACCAATGGCAATCAGGGTCTTGATTACACCATTAAAATGTCATCTGTCTTCTCTTGTAGTGAAAAGTGGAAAAAAATATTAGCTATTTGTTCCATCAAACTGGACACCCTTTGTATTTTGCACATACTTGCCTTGAATGCATCTTTTAAATAAATGCAGTTGTTTGCTTCTGGGTGTAAGAAATGTCAACTTGCATTACTGCAGTGGTTATTTTCATACATCCTTTAATCAGAATACTGCATCGTGTTTCCCACCATGAATTAAAGTCATTCCTTCTTGAAGTTTCAAAGTACTTTGGATCTTTTGAAAGGCATCCAAACACGTTTTTCAGAAGTTGTATTTAGAGACAGTAACTATCTTATTCGTTATTTGACTGGTGTGGTTAGCAAAATTATTGTCATGAATAATACCATTCACTGAGCTGACAGAAATACTGTGAAGGTTTCTATGCTGGCCTGTTTTCAGCTGGGATAGAGTTAATTTTCTTCCTAGTAGCTGGTACAGTGCTGTGTTTTGAATTTCATACGAGAATAACATTGATAATACTGTGATGTTTTGGTTGTTGCTAAGTAGTACCTTTTTTCTTTCTCCTCCCCCTCCCACTGGGGTCGGAGGGAGTGAGCAAGTGGCCTGGTACTTAGTTGCTGGCTGGGGTTAAGCAGGACAGATTTTTTTTATGTATTCAGTGTAATTTAGTGTAAATACAGTACTTCACTATATATTAATGGAAAACTTCCATGAGATCTATTAAAAAAAATAAGATAGCTTAATCTTGGGAGAAAAAGATGGGCTCAGGATGCAGGGGAGCTCTTTTTAAGTGCAGTGTATTTAAGATACCAAAACAAGAGTTGAACTGGTTAGGAAGAAAATGAGATTAATTTAATTGCTTGTTGGTTTTGTTTTTTTTTTCAGAGGTCCATGTCTTTGTTATCATTCTTGAGTGTCTGAATACATATGCACAGGAATAGGTTTCACTTGAATATAAGCACTCATGCTGTAAAGCTGTATCAGAGTGACAATCAAATAACCGTCCCCATATCAGTGCTTCATGGATTTATTACTAGGATTCAGGAGTGCCAGTGTGCTCCTAGGGCTGCTCCCAAGCCACCAGTGTGATGAAGATGTACTCAGACATGCTGGAGTTGTTACTTGTAACCAACCTTTCACACTTGTGTTGGGAGGAGAATATAATTCTGTAGTGATTATTGGCTTAGCGTTTTGCAGTGGTAATTATCTTTGAGGTACGGATGAGAACATTAATGACATTCCTTTCCATAGCTCTAGCTGTAGTATGTGAGATCAACCCAAAATTTCTTGCAGAAGTCTGTGTGTTCTTCATGTTCTAATGGAGAGAGGGATTGCACCCTTGATAGTCGTGCCACAGTCACGGACATTGACTCTGCAAGTTATTATTGACCTGATCTAGGGTAGGCTCTATGTCACCTCCAGTTATAATTTATGCACTAGCTGTGTTGATGTTATGTGAGTTTTCTGTTAGACTATCACTATATATTGGATTTAAACTTTTTAAAAATAAATTTATATTGAGCTGTCTTCATCAAGCATCCACCAGCCTGTCTGTTTTTAATATGGAATACCTATACATTGGACTGCTGCTTTGATGCTGGTGATGGTGCTGACTTCTAGGTCTTTCAAAGATCCATTATTATCCTTCTGCTCTGTTAAGCATTTTAGATGTTTGATTAACTGGGTGCTGATAATCAGAACAAGGCAAGTACATCACAGTCTGCCAGGAATTCAACAAGACTCTTAGGTTATTTGAAGAAATCAATACCTCAATTTCTGTGACTGAAGGTGGTGAGAAAAAAGTGAGGTGCCACTGAATACTTACACAATAGCAATTGTGCAATAAAATGGCAAAATAAAGAGAAAATAGTAAAAAAGTACTAAAAATCCCCAAAAATCAAAACATAGGTTTACCAAGTAAATTAGGTATTCTCAGGAATCTTAAACTATGCCTGACTGTCATAACTTAGTCGGTTGACATCGGCTTTTTAGATCCATTTAGTATACAATATTGAGAGAATTGTGTGTGGCAACATGCAACATACTTGTAATTTGCCTATAACTAGAATACTTTGCAGTCCTTATTCAGAAGACAGGTTCAAAGAAAACGTTTGTTAAGATGTGGAAAAGGGATCAAATAATTTTCTGAGATTTCCAATAAAATAGTCTCATGAATTCAAATTCATCATCACATCACATGACCAGGCTCACCTCGTGGCTTATGCTGCTCTGCCACAAACATAACAGTAAAAGTCTGTAATTTGCAGACCAGCTGCAACTCTTGCTGAAGTTAATGAAGGCTGCAGTGGTTTGGCACCACTCAGATTCATAATCATTCCCAGCACTGAGAAAATAATAATAAATAGAGAAACTGTAAATTAGAAAAAATCTACAGGTTGTCACTCTTAATGGAGTTAATGATCCCTCAGTCTAAATACATTATAGTAAATACAGAATTGCTCTGCAACTGAGATAAGAGATGGAGATTAAATTAATGTTACCATGTCCAAGGCACTGAGCTCAATGTAACTAATACCCAGTTATTTGTTAAATACGGATTCAAATGCGTTCTTTTCACATAGAAGTCCAGTGTGTGTTTTAACAGTTTTCAAATACAGTTCATATGCTTTCCTCTAGGAACACCGATTCAAAGGTCTTACAATTCAAATTTACATCTAAAAAAGAAAAAAAAAGGCCAACTTGGGCTGTCATATATAGGTTGAAATCTATTTGATCCAAATCAGTTCACTCTGGGTGGATATAAACAGCAAACCAAGTCACAGCAATTGCATAATGTATAGCATCTTAATCATGGCTATAGCTTATTTGTTTCATGGCTGCAGCCAGTGTTGTGTATACCCACGTATACCAGCTAAAACCTACATGTCAATTTTTCACTTTCTGAAGATCCATTGAAATAAATGGATTTGGTCTGAAAAATACCACAGTATTTATAAATCTTCAAGTTGGGCTGTTAATGAAAGGCAACTTTGTTTCTTTTTAAAATATGGAAATTGACCTGCCTTTCATCAAATAAACAGGACGACAAACTTCTTCCCTCTCTTGGAGGAGGGCAATATTAACCCTCAGACTGGCATTTAAGATGTGAGATTATTTATGCATCATATGTTGCTTATTGCTCTGTTTTTCTCATGGTAATTCCTCACACTTCCAGCTGAGGTCTTAGGCTGTGCTCATCACTGTGCAAACCCACACAGCAGTGCTGTGTGCCAGGGCAGGTGCCAGCTCGCTCCCTCAGCAGATCCGAAACCCAGCCCAGGGTCAGAGTCCTAAGCCTGGGCTGGAGGGAAGGGCACGTGTACTTGGCCTCTACAGCAGGGCAGTGTGGGCAAGCAGAATGCAGTCTGCTGGTCATTTGGAGAAATCACTTACATGCCCAGGATATATATTGCACTTAAATACATGCAAGAATTCCTGCCCTAAAGAGCTCTGAGGTTCCAAACCAGTTCTAAAGGACCTTATTTTTTCAAATCTTCAACTAGGAAGAAAATTGAAGAAAATAAGTAAACTGGATTTACTTAACTGAACAAATAATGCTGAAAATCAGAAATGAGTTTATAAATCAAATTATGTATTTTATTACTATCATTTTATTTCCATGTGTTGTTAAACAGCTGTCACATTCCCTGACTGTGTTTGGCTACACTGTGAATAGTGGCTTGCTTTTCCCAGACGTGCTGTTCACAGAGGTATGCTGTTCTCAGGTTAGAATTGAAACTCTGCCACTGACATGAGCTTCAGTATGTATTTATTATTAATACAGAGAATCCAGTAATGTGGTGTGCTTGCTGGATTAAAGGCAGAATCAAAGGCATTTTACCTGTCAAGACCTTAGTTCAGAGTTCTCAGTTTATCCTGCAGTGGATGACAATGTGTCATTGATTTCTGAAATGGAGGAGGCAGCTGCCTTCATTACACTGAACCAGTCTGGCAACTTTAAATCTGTGCTCAGTGGCAAATCCAGCGCTGATTAAAACCCTGTCTGGTGTTTCCCGTGGTAGACATGTTGTTTCACACTGTGATATCACTGAACATACTGAATGTGCATCTATAGGTGGTGAAGGCATCTGTTGGTAAGGGTTTGGTGAACAACAAAGTGATGCCCCAGCAAAATGCAAGGTTCAGTACTGGGAGCCCTGCTGGCAGGGAGTGCATTGCAGAGCTGGGCTTTAAACCTCTGCTCATAGGCAGTTGCTATTTTTTTAAAATTGCACACCATTCTGTGCAAAATCTGGAAGTGACCAGTCCTCAATGAATTTCTGACTGAAGCTTATGCAACTTCTCCTTAGTTCTCCAGCAAAATGTATCTGTATTTTCAACCATATCCACTTCACCTGTCCATAAAACAACACAAGAGGTATCCTCTGCCTCAAGGGCCAAGAGATGGAATTTCTGGCACACTAAGGATGTGAGGTAGTCCCAAAGCTGCTGGAAACACCTAGCCAAGAGTTCATCAGCAAAAGGGCCCAACCAAGGAGCCAAGCTTGCATGTCTGTGATGAGGAAGGGCAGCTCGGGACCTCAGCTGGACACTATCTCAGCCAAGTGCTTTAGCTCCTGTCCTGCATCTCTTCATTCCCTTTCCCTTAATAGCTGCAGGGTAATCTCTGTCTAATGCCAGAGCGTTCTGAAGATACCAAGTGGTGTGTTCAAATGACCTGCATCCATCTTTTATCCTTATGTCAAGCATTTTCTGTCAGTTGGCTCAAGGCTTCAGAATCATGGACAAGAAATTCTGGGAAAGGGAATATTTTGGGATGAACATGTTCAACCTGGTTCTGATGGATTGGTTGGATATGATTATAGGTGGTGCACATCCTGTGTCAGACCTGTATGTGACTTTAAAAGCGTCATGTTTTCCTTCTCGGTTCCCATTATTATATTTCATTTTATTTTTCCAACTTCAATCATGATTTGGAAAAGAGCTTTGCAGGGAAAGCTTCCTTCCAACTCTGCATGCATAATCTTCTGCATTTTTGTTCATTTGGTCTATGCTTATTCTGTATACCATCACAGAAAAGCGAGTAATTAAAAACACAATTAATTTCTTGCTAAATGAATATTTTCTGAGTAATTCACAAACCTGGATGATTACCAACAGCAGGCAAATATTTAGAACTGTTAGCCAGCATGTAAAAGCATAGAAATAATCATCTGGATTTGCACAACTTCTGATCTATCTGTGTAACACAATATATGCCACTGACTTCAGTCAGGGAGGGCACCAAAGTTTGATCCTTAGTAGGTAGTGTTATGCATTTAGGAGATGGGTTTTCCTTTGATTACTTCTTTTGTGCTCTAAATCTGCTTTAGAGAAGCTGCATATGATGCTCAGAAAAGGCTCTCCCTGCTCCATTGCCAGCAGGAGGCAAAGGAATAATGACACTTCAGTCTTCCTACTGAGGGGACATTTGAGGGGCTGGGAAAAAATGAAGCAAGGTGTGGATGCTCACCTTCTGGAGATCAGACTCCAGGCTTGAAGAAGGGCCTGAATTCCTTGGCTTTTTTGCATGGTTTGGGCAGAGCTGAATCAAAAAGGAGCGATGTGAGGAGTGTGGGAAATTTGGAAATGAACTGCTAAGCTTGGAAGAAGCTAGCCAAGAGCTGTCAAAAAGTAGGGAAGGCCTGCCTGGACTGTCTCCAAAGAGATTTGAGACTAAGAGAAGCAAAGCCATCTCAGTACATTGCTGGAATGAACTTGAGGCATGGCAGTGTGCCCAGGTTAGAGATGGCATCAGGACTCTCTTACAATCCATCTGCAATAAATTGAATGTTCAGTCTAATGCAAGAACATGATGTGTCCTTCTCCAGAAGGAATCACTGTCCTTTACCCAGAGATCTGCATTGCACAGTGGATGATGTAAAAAGCTCCAGTGTACCCAAGCAGGGGTTTCCCATGGGGCAGTACAGGCAAATGGCATAAGCCTGGTCCCATTTATGTCTTTTTTGAAACAAAGATATTTCTAAGTGATAGCAGATGTTTTTACTTGTCTTATCACCTCTGAAACAAAGAGAAATATTGTGTCTTGTTTGGTGATTTTTGTAGACAATATTTTCTGTTATCTCTACATTTCATTTAGCCCACAAGAACAAGGTCTTATTTCATCTTTTGCCAAGAGCAAGGAAGGAGAAAATACTTTTCTGCCTCCTTAGCTGTTTTCTCATCTTGATCACTCAAGCCCTTGTCACCTTGACAGACAACTGTTGCCTGCTCTAGTACCACTATCAGTCTCACAAGCTGTAGAGGACAGCATAGCCTCCTGGGGAAGCCAAAAAGTGAAGTCTTGCCCATTGGTTGAATAGAAAATCCTCCGCCTATGTCTGTGGATGTTGCCAGGGTAAAGTCAATGAAGAAGGAGCTTACTATGAAATCCTATTCCATTTTGCTTACAGTAAACATTTGAACCATTCAAGGAGAATGTGATATTAGGAAATTACCCTTTGCTGCATGCCAGACTCAAATAACTCTCAAACAGCACTGATAAAATCAGGAAATCATTTTTGCTTACACTGTTTCAAAGCAAGTTACTGAATTTTACTTTACCCTCTAGGTAATGTGAAATTTCAATCATGCTGCAGTGCTTGGAATCTAATATTTGGCTCTTTCACATCACTCATTACCTCACTGAGTCCCACATGCCAGTTTTTATAAAGGTTTGCTTTTAAGCTGTCCAAGGACAAATATGTCTTTAGCAACATTTAATGACTCAAAATATCCTAGAGAGAAAACCCTTGCTGTGCTACTGGATCTAGTAGCTGCACTGCTTCCCAGGGGATATTACAAACCAGCAACTTACAGTGGGTGTGATGGGAACAAGCTTTCATAAATTCTCCTTACTACACGTGTGACTTGCTTTGTCTCTTCCCTTTTGTTTTTGTTCCTCGAGTGGCTGCAGCCTTTGCTATCCAAGTATTGTGCAGAGATTTGGGGTTATTTTGAGATCTGCCCAGGAGGCCTGAGTAGATAATTAACTGGAGGGACAAATGCTAATTTCCCAGCCTCACTGAGGATCCTAGAGGCAGAGAGGTAAGACCAGTGGCCTGTCAAAGGAACAGCCCTCAAAAGCCTGGGAAGGAGAGAGCCCAGTGGGAAGACGAGGAGCTGTAGGGCAGACAAAAGCCACACAGGTGACTTACCTGCCAGGGCTGTGTGTTCTTTAAAGACAAGTAATGGAGGTACGATGACCTATACAGCACTTAAAATGTGGGAAAGTGGGTGGTGGCTGAAGAAAGAGGAATAGCTGCTTGGGGTAGGATCATCTGGTCTCTACTCCCCATTCACAGAGATGGGATCCTCCCAGACTCCATCTTCCACAAAGCAGGACCAGACCAGGGGATACAAACTCCAAGTATCGGCATATCTATTTATTCTTTCCTGCTCATCCTTACTTGCCCAAGTTCTGAGCCCCTTATCCCCCTTCCCATCTTCTCTTTTCCCTGATCTCAATTTCCATAAGGATATTTCAGATATCACTTGCACTTATACCAAACTACTGAGAAATTTCATGTTTCTCAGAGGGATAAAAATCAATGACTGTACCTAATGCAGAAGGTGTTGCACATACAGAGTACCTCTGATGGTGGGAGAACTCCAGTTCCCAGCAGGCTTGGAGCTGTTACAGGCGTGTTTCATCCACAGGCTGGTACTGCTCAGGCCCAAACTGATCCATGGACACACAGATGAGCCACTTCCTCTTGTTGAAATGTCAGTGCAAGGCAAATAACCCCTGACAAGAAAAACTGGTCAGCTCAGATGTAAACCAGGTTATTCAGAAATATAGGTCAGGTTTTCTTTTTCCTCTTGCCAAGACTAGGGTTTGATCTGGGGATATCTGCATCTGGTTCAAGGTCAATAACTGAGTTTATAGTCAGATGGGTTACCTAGAAAATCCTTAATTGCTCTTTCTTTACAGCAATGCATGTCCATACATATCTTTGCTATTAAGTCATTTATCCTTCTTACACAGTGCCAGTTTCCAGATGACCTAAGTCAGTATTTAGGTGTAAAAATGCTTAGAAATTTCATAGTGAGGGTTGGAGTGGGGGAATTTTCTTTTTCAACTTTTTTAACTCCAGTCCTAGACAAACAACAGCAAACCAAACTAAATTTTTTTTTTTCTGGATTGATCAAAATGTTTTTCAGATGTAGGCAAGAATTGTTTGCCTTCCGTCAGAGAATGCAGGATGGGCAGAATCAGCTGAAAGCAGTGTTAGCCAAAATGACCCTGTAAGCAGTAAAGGCAGCACAGAGCGTGGCTGGCCAGCTTCTCAGTTGAGCTGGCTGTGAAAGACCTTTGAAATCCTTAATGGCAACAGAGCAAATTACATTGAAATAGCATGTTTAACAGCATTCAGTTTAAATCTAGCTTTCTAAAAGCTGTATTGAAATTGCCAGCTTGGAATTTGGCTCACCTAATTTTACATTCTGAAATGCTTGTCCTGCACTCAGTGCTGGGAATAGCTTTGCTGCTGAGACCATCGCTGCCACTCCTCCATCCGCTTTATTGGCCAATGTTCAAATTTTATTTCTTTAGTTAAATTTTATGGTTAAACATTATGTATGGGCACACCTCATTTGATCAGTTATAGCCATAGAGTTTAGCCAATTTATGGTGAGATAGCCCACTCCTGTCAAGGAAGGGATGGAATTCACTGAATTAATATAAATTCCTTGAGGCAGTAGCTACGTCTGAGCAGCACTAAGGGGAACCAATCCTGTTATATTATGATAGTTCAGAGTCATACAATAGTTGCCCTTTTCAGCATGGTAAAATCCACATATGATGCATTTTAAGGTAAATGGAATCTCTCTTTTTGGTGGATAGATGATGGGAATTATTGATGTGTCTGTCTAATGTGCTTTTCTCTTGGCAGACAGCCTAGTCTTCAGAGGATAACTGAGAGCTCTCATATGCTGTTAGTGTTTTTTGCAAGGGTTCTCAAATCACGTACAAACAGACCGACTCTAGCTCTGCAAGATGTACGTAATGGCGTTGATCCCAGTGGATGGTGCTCACATCCAGCCAGGAGAGAACTGGACCCATATTCTTTAAACCCGCTGCATGGTGAGGAAAGATCCAGTCCCAGGAGGTGTATTTCACAGGCACGAACTGCCTGCAGTCTTGCAGCACTGGCTGCTCCAGAAGGTGCCTTTTGCTCTCAGGTATATAGTTTTCTATATCTATTCTTGAAATACAAAATGAACATTCTTACATCCATGTCCAGCAATGAATCTCTGCTATTCAAGTTGTACCCATGCGAGGCAGTGAGGGCAATGCAGCCACTGCACTTTCAAACCTTTGCGCAGCATTCTCCAGTCAAGCAAATGCTTTAGACTCCACTTCTTGAATCTTTTTTTGACAGGTTTTATGAAGATATATAATGTGTTAATGTCATAGCAACATCTATAACTGTTTCATATAGATGTGGCCATTGAATACACTTTAGATGAGCAAAACTGTATCAAAAAAGCCCTTAAAGAACAAAAATGACAGGTAGAAAACAGGACAAACTTCTGGATGTCCTTACCAATACTCAGGTAATCAAAGGATATTCTCACTGCGCACATGCCAAGTGTATGGGCAGCAGGGACTGCCAGCACTTACTGCCTAACCTCCCTTCTTTGGATCCTGCAAACATGCAAGGCATTATGACTGAGTTGTTCAGTCTCAATCAATAAAATGATGAGTTGCAGGTTATCTCTGTGTGTGCATTTGGGAGGATGCCTGTTTTTCTCATCTTACCTTTTGCCTTCAGATATGACCTGAGTATGTAGATGATGAATGCTGAGTCTTGACTGCATCAGCTCCGGTAGCCACATTTTCACTATATCTATATACCATATTTGGGTTTGTTTTCATCTGCAATATTATGGATGCTGCATCCATGGGCTCTTGCAGCCCATCTGTCTCCTACTGTAGCTGTCAGCTGAGTGGGGCCTTGCTGTGCCTGCATGGTGCAATGTATGGTTCTTCTGTGGAAACTCATTTTGCATCCTTCCATTTTAACGTAAATCTCTCAGCTCAGTTCTTTCAATTCAGTCAATGGTCATATGCTCACAATTTCTTCAACCAAAAGATGTCCATTTTCACTCTGGCTAATGCCACTTGTGACTAGTTGAGATGGTATGATTGGTACTTTTCTCTGGCAAACCTTATGTTGCTGACAAATTCCCTGTGTAAGTTTCCATTTCTTCTGTGTCATTAATCATAGCGCTCTTGTATTTAATGTGATCAGCCCGCAATGCATTTGGGAATCCGTGATGATACTTTCTTTCTCTTCATTTTGAGAAGCGTGATTTGTGTAAACTTCAAGAGTATTCCTGACATTATTGAAAGCTCCCTTTTATAGCTGGCATTTATGGATAGGGATATGTTGATGCTTTCTTTTTGCCTTTTATATGGTTGCTGTTGCCATGTGGGCCAATACCCTTCTTGACCTATCCACCTTCAGATTTTTCCAATGGGTAGATAATGATGTGAAAGTCTCTTCATGGCACGTGCAGGTCTACTGCTTGCTCATATCAGACTGACCATGTGATGGAGGTGGAGCACGTGCACTAGAAATGACACTTTATTGGTAATGAGTTGGGCCAGGTCTGCCACACAGGAATCACTTCATGTTTCCTCATTGTTTCCCTCGTGCTTCCTTTCCCATCTCCTTTACCAAGTGTTTTCTGTGGTGTTTTTTGCTTTTAAGTTCCATCTATAATAGACTTATGGATGTTCATATACCAAGCCTTTCAACTTTAGCAGACACCCTTCTTTATTTTTTCTTTTTTTTTTAATTTCCTTTTTTTAAAAAAAAAGTTGTTTTTTGTTTGTTTGTTTTCCCTAGCTGTAATAGTCCTTGCATGAGTCACTGCTTCCTAGCACTGAATCTAAGAAAACTGAAGAGGCCAGTGAGTCCTTTCTGCAAGGACAGGATTTCATTAAACACTCCAGTTCTGGTTGAAGCTTCTAAAAGCAATACTAGTAAGGTTTGTTACCTTTTTTTAAGGACTCAGTTTTTCTAGAAACCAACACAGTCCTCTCCAAAATGTATTTTCTCCCTACTTATGCAGCCTTCGAAGGGTCCTGTCTAGGTTTTTACAACATTTTAACTTGAAAACCACATAGAAAAAAATGAAATGCTCAAGGACTACTAGATTTAGATGAGTTCAAGTAAGCATTTAGAAATAACTCTTGGATGGATGCTGTGCTTCATCCCGCTGTCACTGATTCTGTACTAGAAGTACTCTTGAGGGGTGCACAAATTCTGTTTAAAGACCAGATGCAGATAAGTAAACAAGACAGACAAGGGCTGTGGCAGGCTGTTGGGTTTGGTTACTCCTTGTTATAAAAAAATGGTTCTTTGACAGATTGTTGCCTCATCCCCAGCCACTTTGGTACTTGTGTTGGCTTATTGAGGCTTTGATTCAGCTCAAACTGCTGAGAGCAGGTGTTGAGAGCGTGGCCTGGGGTGCTGCCTTCTGCAGTGGTGAGATTTTTGCACGTAGTCCTTCACTGTGTCTGGAAGGAAAGTGCCAAAGCCTTCAACAGAGGGCGGGCAAAACAGTTAAGCTGGTGTGATAAGCAGTTACACGAAACTGAAACTTTGAAGGGCTTTGACCTTAAACTTGGCCTTAGTTCAGTAATGTTCCAGGAAAGTGGTGCATTTTTGGGTGCGGTGCGTTATTTTGACTTTTTTTGTCATCAACTGAAAAGGTGTCATGTAAACTGTCTCAGTCAAATTATACTTCTTTTACTACTTGGAAGCTGTATTGCCATTATTCTTTCATATATTTCTTATGCTGTTGTTTCTCTTTTCGTACTCGTNTTATGAAGTTTTCTGCTGGCCTGTTAATATTCTTGCTTCTATTCTGCTCGGCCCTTCTCCTTCTTCACAGACAGTGAATCCTCCCCCTCAATTCCCAATTGACTAGTTTGATAACTAGTGTTGGTTTAGACTGTACCCTATCATCTTTCATGGCAGCTAATCTCAATTTAGAGGCTTATTCTCATGTGTGGGTTTAGCGTGAGATGATTTGAAAGTTGTTTTAAAGTTGTTAGGGGAATTCTGCACCATTTTCTGTACAGCCTCCAGTACCATTTCTGAACTCAGCAAGACTACACTGGCAGGAACAGCAGTGCCTCAATTTCTGTGGGAGGAGGGAACTCAGAAACTCCTTATTCTGCAAATTATAGTTAATGCTCTAGTATAAAGTTAAGTAAAACCATAGTTAATATCTCATGTACACATTAAATTTTAAGGGATATATTCTCCATTCATTTAATGTGTGATTACTCCTCTTTGACATTAATTGGAATTCTATGTAAAGGCTAAAGAGAGACCATCAGTGGTAATGTAAATTGAAACAAATCTCTGATATAATACAGCTCTTAAAGAAAGGGTTATTCAAGCAACACAACTGCAGTATCCAACTATTCTGTCTTTCACAACTAAAGGGTCTTTCAGACTGAATAATTCTGTAGGTATAATCTACTGCTGCTACATGAAGGCATTAAATAAATATTATCAGCTAATAATTTTCTGCAGCAAATATTTGAAATTGGCTACAGTTTGAACGAGCTCTATTTGAAATTGGCTCAGATGGACTGAGCTCTGCTGCAGACTCACAGCCCACACAGTGAACGGAGAAGGGTAGCTTCAATGTAGTTTACAGCACCTATAAAAAGTGACTGGAAAATTGTTAAGAAAGATGTTAGTTTCCTGACTTGTACATCATAGTCAGCTGAGCTGGAGGCAAATTACAAGAACAGCAAGGTCTGACTGCTTCCTTATGCAACTGGGGGGAAAAAAATCCCACTTTCTGTTGACAGGCAGCTCAGTGCTCTCTCACTGTGGTTCAGCTGGAAAAGGCAGGAATCGGGAATACTGAAGCACAGCTCACTTCCCCGCGCTGCGCCGGGATGGCTCACTGAGCGCTGCTGCTGCTGCATCTCCTCCAGCCGGGGCCCCATTGCTTCCCTGATGTGGATCCTGCCTGTGCGTCTGTGTAGCCGTGGCTCAGAGTGAAGCCTCCCTCACGGTAAGGCTTTCCAAGACCTATCTTTCGGGAAAGAGAAGCATTTCTATGTGTTCTACTCCCTCCATCTTTTACAATGGTGCCTATAGGGGTATTGTCTTTAATCAGTTTTCCTAAATGGTATCACTGCCCTGATTTCATCATCATGCAGCCACACCAGCTGTGGTACCAGCACAAGAGAGAAGAGGAGCACGGAGTAAGAAGGGCACAGGGAATGCATAAGTTGGCATCACTGCTGAGAGAAATACTTATTTATCTCAGCTTTCATAACACTTTCCTCCTTGAAAGTATTACATCCAAACTCGCTTCCTCTGCTGGACTTCAAGTGCCAGTTGCTCTTTGCAGGCAGTGCATTAAAATAGTGGAGAAACTGCCATATACATCCTCAAAGCAAGAAATAAAACAAATGGCACTTCTGAGATGGCTTTTTGTTCTGTTTCAGTTTAGTTCTCTTAGTGTTAAATCTTCAATTTCCTTCTACCTAATGCAATGCACTCATAGAAGTTAACTCCAGTTTCTGAAGCACACACATACACAGACCAGGATTTATTTAGTCTAAACATTTTTTTGCCTGGAGTTAATTGCTAATTAGCTTCATCTAATTAATGGTAGTGACTGCAAATTTACACCTTCCCTAAAAAAAACCAATTGTTTCTAGTATCTGCTTGTTCTAGGACAAGCCAGAATGAGGCACAGGCATTTGTGTCTTGAAAGAAATGATTGCAAGGGGGGTAGATTTGCATTTTTGTCATGTGCTAACTATTTCATGTTAAATGACAACCAGTTAAATAAATGTAGAAGACAAAGCAAAGCAGGCAAGGTTTTCACTGGCAGATGAGAAGCATGTTTGAAATAGAATGTTTCCACGTGGTGGAAAGCCTCAGTTAAATAGCGTGAGAAGGTGGTGGGATGGGAAGGAGGGTCTGTGGGATGCTGTACTTTGAAGTGTTTACTGCAATCAGATTGGACCTACTTTGACTTGTGCAAGGTTTGGTTGACTACAGAAGTGAGAAATTGAGTGTTTGCAGAGTTCATTTTAAAAAAGAAAAATGCAAACCTAGTTCTGCAATTAGAATATAGCATGGTTTGAGGTTTCTACAATACAATTTAATCAGATTGCTGTAGCATTCAGCCCCTCAGTTCGTGTAAGGCTGTGGTACAGAGCTGTGCTTTTCAGTCTAGGATAAATATCCTTTGTATTTTCACTTGTGGAATACCACTGAGGGATGGAAGCTGAGGTTTCTGCCCCTTTGCAGGTAAGTAAAACTGATAAACCCATAGGAGAATAAATTTATTTTTATTTTTAAATGCTAATGATATCTTATAGAGCAAGTTAAGTATCTTAACTATATAAAAAATGTGGGGAGGAGAAGGGAAGGGGTGCTTTGCAGCAGGACTATGAAGAGCAGCCACAGTATTGCTGATGTGAAGTTCAGAGGAAATAAATCTGGGGCAAGTAAAGAGCCTCCCTGGTAAAAAAAAAAAAAAAAAGAAAAAAAAAGGCATTGGAAGAGAAGCATTCTCTGTTGCTCTGTGGACTCTAAAGATAAGTACAAAGGAGGAAATGGGGGAATATTTTCTTGGGTTTGTCTGGGTTGCAAGGAGAGCAGCTGTGACTCTGTACACCTGTTTCTCCACTTTAAATTCTCACATCCCTTTCCTGCTTCCAAAATGGCATCTCATTTCCACTCACAACTTTCTCCCATAGCTGCGCTTCAAAAATGCTGTAGTTAGTCTTATATAATAAAGTATGTCACTGAATTGATCCAATTTACCACACTGATTCCATGAGAATATTTTTCTGAGAAAAAGCATGAAAACCTTTGTGCAGGGCAATGTGTCCATGCTGTGTGTTAAATTACAACCCCTCAGCAGATTAAACCTTAGAGTTCTGGGAACTGGTGTGTTTAAGCCCTGGAATATCCCCTGGAGAGCGAGGGAGAGCATCACTGTCTGGGCATGTCCCAGAGCCCTCCAAAACCCAGCCCAGGCACTGCAAGCTGAAAGTGGAGTATGATAGTGAAAGTCAGTTAAGATATGAACCCACAACTACGCCAAAAGATAGAGTTTGGGGTAGTCTTATACTGAATACAACTGAGCCTATGGAAGACAATTCCTGGAGTCATCAATTTTTTGTCACAACAGCCCTGAATGATACAAATGCGTTGCTGAATTTTAATATGTTGACATTTTTCATGAAAGCACATTTATATCCTCATACATCAATGTAGTAATTTTTACAGCGCTTAGAAGACTGTAGGCTGGTGAGTAGTACTTTAAATGAAGGATGAACCTTTACACCTGTTGTACTAGAACTGAATTCTTTCTGAGAATGCTGTTTATTAAAATGTATGTTTTTTTTAAAAAGCTTACACTGAAAAAAAATTCTTCTAACAACTCTGGTTTTTAACATTCACTGAGTAACTCCTAATGTGTCTTTCTGAGGGTTCTTATGCCTGTGCTTTGTTGTGGAATACACTGCTATTTTGTCAGTACCTCAATATGCATGCAAAACCCTCAGTAAGTGAAGCTGCAAGAAAGCAAATTGTGTCTTTTCAAATACTTGCTGAAACTTGTGTCCTTGCTTCTGGCTTCCTGCAGCATTATTCTCTTCTGGTTGCTGTTCCTGCTGCTTTTACACGCTGCCTCTGCGTTATAAGCCTGGTGAAAATGGTGCAACATTGTGCATTGTTCCTTTTTTAGCCAGTATAAAGAATTGTGTAAGTACAAAAGTACTTGCTGTGCTTTTTTGCTGAGTTTATTTGTGGCAGTTTGGAAGTGCAAAACAGCTTGGGTTTGGCAGGCTTTTCAGGTGAAATGTAGCTGTATCTGAATTTGGAATTCCCTGAGCTCAGTAGATCATATTCTCATAACAGGATTCTGTGCAGGTACTCTGGGGTGTGCATGCTCTGAGCGTGCATATTTGTCTTCCTGCACTGCTATTTGTATAGCTTCTGTCAAATTTTTGCCAGGATGACAGTGTTTGCATTTGGCCTACTTTGGTTATTATTAGATTCTTAAAGTGCCCCATAATTGACTCTTTTCTGACTCTTTTCTTTTTCTGCCATGTAAGATGCCTGAAGTCTTTTACATGTGTTAGTTAAATATTTGATCACTTCCATTAGTTTATCTGCATGACCTGTTCCACTCTTGAGCAATAACCTCAAATGTCTTCAAGCCCCATAACATTCTGTAAATCTACTGAAAGAGACCGGTAGTATCTAGCAAGAAGTGAACTGGGAAATGTCAACTGGGCATAATGGTGCTAAAGTTAAAAGATAGCATCTTGCAAAGGGCTAAGGCCTGCTTGCCATGTGGTGATGTGGCAGAATGTGAGAGGATCATGCTTTGTAGCTATTTTGTCAGCTGGGTGAAATAATGAGGCATCAGTGATTTGGCAGTGTTGTCAGCCAAGTATTCTTATCCAGTTATGATTTTAACATCAGCCAAAATCTGGTATATCCTTGCCGTGTTTTAAAGTATCTTTTGAATGTTATTTCTGTACTATTTAATAAATTTCTTCCACAACAACCATCCAGACCTTTGGACCAAAGTAAAATGTGGGAAATTATTTAAGTGTTATAGAAATGCTTGTGTTGCAGAAATTGGGATGGGAATTGAACATCCGCACTGTTTGAATGCAGAGATATTTTTGGAATTTGGGAAAAGGTGGGTGGTGGAGAAGAGAGGAAGAATACAGGTTATTGATTTCCTAATTACAAGCAGGTCATGTCAGACACTACAATCAATAAGCTGTTCACTCACGTTTCTGCATGAGTGGAGCACACTGTGAGTTACCATGGGTTATATTTTTATTTAAACAGCTGTGCAGATGACCTTACACAAGGGTCAAAGCTGGTGAGCTAAAGCATGTTGCCAGTGAAATTTTGATGGGATATCTGCTAGCTAGTGAAAGTATACTTTCACATGACTAAGCAATTTAAGATAAGTATCGTAGCCAAGAATCAAATTGCTTTACACTGTAAAAATATTTCTCTGAGTTCATTCAAGCATCTAACCATCTGACTGGATCATAGCCAGAAGATAACTGAACTAACTTGTGCTTGTATAGGCAGGGAGCTGTGAAAAAGCTGTTGCTGGAGTGTGTAGTTTTGAGAAAATATCTAATGTAATTACCCTTTAAATACAGATTATTGGAGTCTCTTTCAATTTTTTGCTCAAAGTCACAGGACAGCATTCAGCAATTGAGAGAAAAAAGCATAAATACCCAACATGTGTTCTAGAATACATAAAAAAAACAAAACAAAAAACAAAACAAAACTACAAACCTCCTCCTTAGCAGGCTCATGTCCATTCATTAGATTATGCAAAGACTAATATATGTCTATGAATGGTGTATTCTTCTTTCCTCTGCTGGACCCCAAATAGATATTGTATTCACAATGGGGCTAAAGCAGTCCAAATTCCACTGCATAAGTCAGATACCAGATAGTTTTGTTCTTGACAGGCCAAATATTCATTTTGGTGTGATTTTTTTCTTTTTAATTGCTCGTTAAAATTTTTCAGAACAAGAACAGGAGGGACACTAATAATCTGCAAAGCAGGAATTGTCCTACTCATCTGAAAAACTGAACACAGCACTACAAATATGAGTCACGTTTTCCAAATTTATTAGAGGTATCCTGCTTGGGAATGGTACAGGTGCCGGTATTGCTTCAGGTCAGCTAATGGTGTCAAAATGTTGCTGAGCCCAGGCTGCTCAATCATGCATTCTAAGGCGCTTCTGATGAGGGGTAGCACTTAAGCCTATTCTTTTCATTAGGACTTCTATATATTGAAATTTTCAATGCAAAGCAGCCCTGAGGTCAGTATTTATCCCAAAAATATGCTCAACAAAAATAGCTGACTCTGAAACAATTCTTCAGGTTTTGGTTTAAACAGTTCTTTACAGGAGAATTGACTTTGGATCCTTACAAAAGTGGGGAGAATGCAGGCATGTGTATGTCATCTCACAGACCATGCCTGCTCTTTCCAAGTCATCTAGCATGACCACAGTGATTGCAGGGAGAATTCAGCTAGCTCTGCAATAATTGAAGCTGACAGCCAGTACAGAACTGATGAACATCTGCGTCATTCAAGAAGGAGAACTATTCAGGAAATTAATAATGCTGTGTACTGTATTTTAGGAATTACTTAGCTGTGATAAAGAAAACATGGGTATAAGACAATAGTTGCAATGCAAAGAGGTTGTAAGCTAAATGGGAACAGGCTTTCCAGAACAAGTAGTCTTTATTGTTGCTCTTTGTTCTTTACAGATTGACTTGCATCATCCAACTGTTAGTTTGTTCACTGGTTGTATTGCTTGTGAATTTAGGAAAACAGAATTTAGTTCCTTTAGGCACTGAGAATTATAGCTTAAGTAAAGGAATTGCTCCTATGCTTAATGTGAAAAAATATATGCATAAATGCTCTGTTGAATTGGATCCAGAATGTTCAGCATCTCATGGGACTCATCTCCTGAGGAATAACTCCTTTGGTGCATGTATCTGGAGACTAGTTCTAGCTAGTTAATGTACCAGACCCTTATTACTGCCTGTATTTTTGAAATTACCAAAATCACCACACTAAGAAGTAAAGTCTCATCCCAGGGCCCAAAATGAAAGTCGTGTTTCCATTCCCTTGATATTTACTTGTGTAGAGATTATGGCAAATTTTGTTGCTTTGTGATACACAGAACTTGACAATTGTTCAGCTTAGGGAAGAGAAGGCTCTAGGAAGTTCTTATGGCACCTTCCGGTACGTAAAGGGGTACAAGAAAAGCTGGAGAGGAACTTTTCACAAGGGGTTTTAGTTACAGGGCAAAGAGCAATGACTTCAAACTGAAAGAGGGTAGGTGTAGATTAGATATTAGGAGTGCATTCTTCACTGTGAGTGTGGTGAGGCACTGAAACCGGTTGCCCAGAGAAGCACTGGATGCCCCATCGCTTGAAATGTTCAAGGCCAGGTGAGATGGGGCTTTGAGCAGCCTGATCTAGCAGAAGGTTCCCTGCCGGTGGGAGGGAACTAGGTGACCCAAATTATTATATGATTCCATGAAAATATTGCTATTATGTAGAGACTGTGGTGCAGAGTTAATTGATTCTGAAAAGTATCAATTACTGTAATGACTTCTGGTGATCAAAGAATGGCAACTTTTTCATTTACCATCCCAGTGTTAGTAGCAATCTGATGCCTGTTTTAGTAGCTTTTCTTTTGGAAATTTGAGGGAAGGTACTCTCTGATGTTACTGGCTTGGAAGGCATTCAAATATCTGAAGTTAGACATCTGCTATGATGAATGTCTGAACAGAGAGATTTGGTGAACAAAGCAGATCAAACTGTGGGCCAAAGTCTTGGTCTTGCTGAAGGTCTGGTGGTGCTCACGACTGGCACTGATGTGATCACAAACCCATTCTAAAGAAGCCATTGAGAATATTCCAGCTGGATTTAGGCCAGTTTTTCTTGTTACAGCCTTCCTTTCTTCCTTCTCAAAGATTTCCTTTTATCTGGCTAATGGATTATGGTTAAAAGTCAGACAGGATGGGCCTAGGGCCAGGACAACTTCCCAATGTGCACTGCGAAAACCTAGCCTGCAAAATGAATATTGGGAACCAGTGCTGAGAGTATAAATTGCAGAGGTTTGTCTATGATCATGCCCAAGGAGAGCAGTAGAAAGATCTCATGATGTTCAGCTGGACTTATGCTGTTCCATCTTGTCCACATATATCAAAGTTATTATCAAACAAAACCTGATATTGCAGGCTAACCTGTGTTTTTAATTTATTTGGAGTTCATTTCATTAAGTGATTTTTTTTGAGACAATCATCAAGGAAGAATTAATTATTTTCTTCTCTCAAAGTTATCTTTCTGATATCTTTCCATCTAGGCATAGTTGTGATACATATCATGTTTTTGAGTTCTAGATGTCTATATAAAAATGTTGATCACATTCTTAAGACAGAACTCCATAAATCCAAAACTCCTTAAATAAATTTCGGGGGGGCAGGGGTGGGGAGGGGGCAGAGTAAGTGTGGGTTGTTTTGGTTTTTGGTTCTTTTGTTTGTTTGTTTTTAAAAAGGCATCAAGCTTCTCCTAAGAGGTTATCTAATTGTTTTCCTACTAATTGTCTATTGATTATACTAATATATTTCAAGTAATCTTACATCTGCTTATCTCTAAGCACTATAATTATGGCCAATACATATGTTGTGCGATTTCATTATATCCACTGGTGACTCAAAATCCAAGCTGATATAACTGAAAGAAGAGTCTGAACCATTATGTTTTGTTCTACTACTGTAGAAGTCGCATGTGAGGCAGTCTCCCTGATCTTATGTGAAAGAATTTGCACTTTTATAAAACAGATTTTCTCACAGATAAAAGATTCAGTGGGTAATAAAGTAGTCAGGGAACCAAAGCAGACTTGAAAATCCTTGTCGTAGTCATAAAAAACCCTAAAGCTTTTGTTGTTTCATCATAAAAAATTATATTAGATTACCTGACCTTGAGATCTCATCCCTTACTGTAAAGCTTCCAGAAAGCATTTGAGTAAAGCTTAACTTGGGCTCTTTCAGAAGGGAATTCAGAACACCTGCCTCCACTGACAGGAAAAGGGTCTTGGGAGCTTTGCAAACTAGATTTCTTAGTAAAATTAGGCAACTAAAGTCAGGTGGGAGTAATGCTCCTTTTCTCCTAAGTGTTAAGCAGAGAGACAAATTTCCTTATACAGAGCCTTGCAGGATTAAGGAATAATAGTTACTTCAGACGTGGTATACAATCCCATGACTTTTTTGTGCTTTTCCTCTGTGATTTTACCCAAGTAAGGCTTCTGGTTTTATTTGTTAGTGTGCAAGCATGGCATTATATTATTAGGTATCTGGACAAGGTCCATGACTAACATGTCACTGTCAAGACATATCTATCAGAAGCAAAACGTGGACTTCATAGCTCCTTGTCTTATAATTCAGTAGATAGTGTTTTTCCAGTCACCCAGTGAGTGGTAGGATTAATGATATAAAATTACATGCTTTATATAAACAATTCAAATACCCCAAAAATAGACGCCCAATGCCATTTTACATCTGAGTTATCCTGTTTAGTCTTTGCCTGTTGCCTCAGAGCAACTTGGATGTCTCCTATGCCCCATTGCCAGTCCTGCAGAGGTGTCACTGATACCTTAGGATATCTCAAATGTCACTAGACAAACACATTTGAGCAACTGAATCTTACCTTCTCCATCTAGAATATAAATATTTCATTTTAACAATACAAATTGGTGTGAGATACTGTCACAGAGATGTTCCATTCTTAACAAAAGTAATTTCCAAGCCATTTTTGTGTCTGATGGAAACCTATAAGCCAATCTTCTAAATTCTTGTTGTTTGGGTTTGGGGTATTTTTGCAGTTCAGAATTGAAGAACTGATTCCTTAGCAAGTTTGGTCATTGGTTCAGGAAGCAAAATAAAACTGTTACTAAACAATTAAATACATCAAGCAAAATGTGCCAGTTATTTGGAAACCAGGATAGTTTTGGTACCATTATGATGTGTTGTATTGTGTATCACTGAATATCATTGCATTAAATTTCAGCTGAACCTTATGGAATGTGACAATTAACACCAAATCAACTTTTGACGTGTAATGTATTCTCTCGGTTGGAATGTTTGACTGTCTATAAGGCTGTCATATCCAGAACTTCAATAATAAGTTGGAATGTTCACAGAAAATATCTTGACCTAAAAAGCGGTGCTCTTCAAGTTTAGTTGAAACAATAAACTTTAGTCATTAATTTTTGTATTGGATTTTATGTTCCCTTACATGCAAAGTGCAACAAAATTGCTGTCTTCTGTCAAAGACCTGCAGAGGACACTACTTGTGTAACGCAATACCAAGTCTGAAGTTAGTGCAATACAATAGATGTCAGAGCAGGAAAATAAGTTTCATGAAAGAAAAGGGTGGGGATTTTGCTTGTTTGTTTTTTTTATTAGATACACCTTTTAAAAATAAAGCATTCATAATCTGAAATCTTTTGAGGAAAAAACTTATTCTGTATAGAAATACTTGACTGATCAAAAGCAATTCTTCTCTGGGAAAACATTCCAGTGGAAAATTTGCAGGCACTTCCATCTTGTGAATGCTCTGTTAGTGTCTTTGCCACATTGCTTTGCTAACCTTAGCAACACTTGGTTTTGTTGCCATAAGGTATAATAAATCATATTTGGAAAGGTATTTGCAAAGAAAATATTCCTCCCAAATTAAAAAGGCAAACATCTACAGTTCAGTTGCAGTAGATACATGTTTCTTGTTACTTACTACATCTCTACTGTAAACTACAGACTTCTTCAAAAGAACCTCAGACCTGACCCAGGGAAAGCTTTTTCACCTCTGTACTCTTATCTTTTGGAAATGTGCTCTACAGAGAAGTGTTTATCAAAAATAAGAAAGATGCTACAGCTTTTTTTTGATTGCACTTAATCATCAAAAATAAAATATAATCCTATTTAAGATAATGAGAGTCTTGCCATTGCAGTCAATGAAGCCAGAACCAGGATGCCAGACTGGACTTAGCTGCTTGTTATTAAATGAAGTCCAAAGGTTATTTTGTCTCTGTAGGTGTCTCCTGCTGATGTCAGGGCCCCTGACCCAGGCTCCATCTCTCCAACCTGACAAAGCACTTAAACTAGTGCTTAACTTCAGGCACAGGGATAGATGACTGGCATCAGAAGGCTAACCTTGCGTGTAGATAATTTCTAGGTTATCTACCTAGGAAAGGAATTAGGAATCTTAGAGGAAAGGAATTGGCTTAAAAATATGCTTAGGCTTCCAGAGCTTCAGGGCCAAGAGGCATGCAAATCAGTAGGACCCAGGGCATGGTAGAAAGGGGACCAAAGCTTCAGATACAGAAAATTTCAGTTTCAGAATACAGTATTTATTGTAACTGTGACCTTGTAGAATGTTATCAACAGAACAGATGCTGCTGAAAAGATTTCAGGTGTCAGGTGCAACTACAGCCAATAAATTCAGGAGACAGCTGATAGTTTTACTGTGGTTTAGAGGCAGGGTGGGAGTTTTTATTCAATAACTTACAAGGGTTTTTCTCAGCTACATTATTGACTAGGCTGGTGTGGCCAAAGAGCCATCAGAGAACTGTTTAAAATTTTTCATGACTAAAAGCTATATAGATTCTGGATTTTGGCAAGCAATATGGAGAGAAACAGGCTAAGCAAACCTGCTGTAACTGGGGAAAAAAACAAGACAATAAGGTGTGGAGTGTTTACTCCAGCAAATACAACAGATAAAAGGACCATTTTGATACGGGGCTCAAGTCAGTGATAAAAGTTGTTATGAGAGCTATTGTTGTCCTGCAGAGATAGGTGGAAAAAGTGCAGTACAGACAGCCTGGAAGATCTCTGCCTAGAAGGCCCTCAAATAAGAGCTGACAATGTTAATGGAAATGGACAGGTCCGATTCTTCTTTAGGTTATCTGTGTCCTCAGCAATTCCAGTCACTTCCACTTTCATTCACTAGGATTTAGCATCATCATCTAGCAGCCTGAGCTAGCTTTCAGTCCAGCATTAGGAGTCTTGTAGAGCTTTAGCAAGATGTGCACATCTTCATTCTATTCACTATAGCTCAGCAAAAAAGTTTTGATTTTAATTGGTAAATTCTTACAATTTTCTTTGGTTTTTTTCCTAGATAAGCTAAGTATACTTTCATCATTGCAAAAATAAATATCTGTTAGATTTTACCTGTTTCTTTGGCACATCTATTTACCAAACTGAACCGTAAAATACATGGCGAATTCCTAACATGTAAGAGTTTGCCCAGAAAAATCAATGTTGAACAATGACAGCAAAGAGTCCTGTAAGTTGTATGACTTTGCTATGTACTCAAGTATTTTTGGAGCCCAGACAGTACATTAAGAAGTGACAGATTCATGTAGTTTAGCTGGTGATTTATAAAGTTTGCTAGCTGATTTAATAGAGTGCTAGAAAGCATTGTTGTTCAACCAAGTAAAGAGAATCATAAAATGGTAATGAATGTTATGACAGTTCATGAATATTTCATTGGGGGTCTCTTTCAGATGCCTGTTAGTTTATCTCAAGATCTAGGAGTATACTGCATATAAATCTGATGGAGGGTAGTGGTACACAGTAAGCCAAGAGACAGGAGAGGTTTGGTGAGAGCAACGTGTATTTGAACAAGTGTTTCAATAGCACTGTATCTCAGCTGAGTTCACTACAAGGTGGTCATAAACTGTAAAGTGTCTCAGGCATCAAGCAGTGGTCTCATATTTCTTTACTTGCTGTTTGAACCTTTAGAAACAACAGGTAGTGTCTTTCAAGCTTGCCATGTTTGCCATTGATTTCTGAGAAGACTGGTTTAGTGTAACAGAGGAAAGCTTTTGTCGAAAAGGCCAAATGAATTCCCATGTCATCAAGTGTTTCTTACACATGCTGACCACAGCAACACACAATGGGGACAGACTTTTTTAATAAGGTAGGTCTGGAACAAAGACTTCTAATTTTCATCTCTAGCATCCCAAAGTCGGGAATGTACTCTTTATGCTACTTTAAGCCTTTCACAGGTATATTTACCCTGTAGTCAAATATGTATTCCATTGTGAATTTTGTAAATAGTTCTTGAATACTTAAAACGGAATTATTTGTGTGACCTAATGCCAAATATTAATGAAACAGAAAAGGAAAAGTTTTTGCCATGTGAGCTGTAATTTTCAATGTCTGTTGATCCACACAAGCAAGATGAACCTGCTTTTTCACAGCAGTGCTGTCCACCATGGGGTGGAAATTCTGTTTCCAATTCCTTGGCTTGCTGTTAGTGATAAACCCTTTTGAAACAATGGACTTATAACTTTATGCAGTCTGAAGGCTTGCATGAAACAAAGCAGTAAAAGGGCAACATTTGAGGACAGGTCAGCAATAGCAACATGCCAGTTCTGTTTAATGGAAATTACTCAGAAAAGGTGAAAACAAACATGAAAGCCTTGAAGGAGCTTACACAGGTGGTTTTTAGGTTTTTTGTTAGTGTTTGCATGTGAAATGAGATTGAATCCCATCCCATGGACTGAAAACTGTGGCATGAAGGGGTCTGTTTTAGCTAATAAATCCTTTCGGTGTATGCCTGTGGAATCCAAGACTCAGCTTCAGTTTTGTATCTGTGGGAAAAATGAGTTTGTACCAAAAATGAAAAGGCTCTATTTACAATTATTTAGAAGGAAGATGGTAAGACAGATTCTCTGCCACTAACGGTGTTGTGGCACAACTTTGTGCCATTTGACACCCTCTGAAAGACAAGAAGGCAGGAATGGCATTGTATGAAAGCTGTGAGGCCTTGCAGTTTGTCTGGTTGAATCAACATTTGTGAAGGGGCTTGGTTCAGTATTAAAATCTCCATAGCATAAATCATTATTTACTTTGAGTAAAAAGCCTAGAAGTTCATAAATGAATTTACTTTTATCAAATGAATTTGGAGCTGCAATACAAACAGAAATGCATGACCTCCCTTGTTCGTCATATTTCATTATAGCCAGCATGGGCAGCTGTGGTGAATTCTTATATACGTAAGCCCAAAAACATTTTATTTTTTTTTATCACCTCTTGGACGGTAATACACTGAGGAAACAATGGTCACAAATTTTTCAGGGACTTCTGAGACAGCTTGATCTGTATTTCCAAGATGGATGAAGAAGTCTGAAAATATTTGTGAAAAATTGCTTGTTCAGTTCTGGTTTGTGTCAAGGGTTGTTCTGCAGACTGGAGGGAGAGAGATATACTGTCCTAGCAGATTTGACTTATGTTTACAGTAATTTGTTTGGCCACTGTTTATTACTTAATAATCAATCTTTATTATTACATTAATTCTAATTGGGATATGTGGAACATGCAGCGAATTGACTGCATGACATCAGTTTGCTTGCTGAATAATTTAAGCTATTTCCTTCTAATACTTTTTGGCCGTCCTACTATTCTACTTATATTGATGTTATTTCACTTGTTATTACCTTCTTGACATGAAATTGTTTTTCAAATATGGAAATCTTGCTCAAATATTTCTACATGACAAAATCCTGCATTTGTCTATAATATATCATAATAACAAAACAGTGCCACATAAAGCAAATTATTTGTTTTCTAACCTGTGCCAGCCTTCACGGTAAGGGGACAAAATATGCCAGAAGGAGAATTTTGGTCTGCATATTTTTTATATATTCTTATCCATTTTTGTAGAATGCAGGGAATAATCTTGCTGATAATGGAAAGGCAGCAAATGCACAAGCATTAAATGGACAGGGTGATTTATCCCACTTCACACTGCTTTATAAGCAGTATGTATCACTCCTGCAAGTAGTCTTCTACTTAAAGAATTGTAAGAAATATATCTTACTATTACTTTTATTGATAAAACAGAAAAACCACCTTAATTCATTCTTCATCCAGAGTCTTTTATCACAGCATGGTTGTGATTAGGATTCTGATCACCCTGTGTGCCACTCTGAGATTGAGAGGCTCTATCTACTCATCTATTATTCTTCACGAAGCAAAGCTCCAGTGTACCATCTGTTTTCTTACTGAATCTTGCATGTAGCTGCAAAGAGCTGGTCACCAGAGATTGAGTCTGGCAAGCAAGCTCTTGGTTTGCTTGAAGATAGCTAAGTGTTCACTGCTATTGGCCTGTTAAAGTTTCAGGTGAAAAGAAACTACTGCTCTTGAAATTGTATTTCAATTTATATTTGATCTAGTATTTATTTATATTTAACTTTAATTTAGAACTGATCATAATTTATTTTGTATTTTTTCTTGCTTTTTCTCCAAGCAAAAGTCACTTGGGAAAAGACCCCAAAAGAACCATAAATAACCATACTATAGAGCTTTAATTGAGAATAGGTCTGTCTTGCATCTTATAATAAAACCTGGAGTAACAAAGGCTGTTTTATGCTGGTGATACCTGCTCCTTTTGACACAAGAAACAGAAATAGTTCCTGGTGTCATCAGGCTCAGATAAAACATGGTATCAGCAACTCACTAGATATACCTGAATGTCATCATCAGGTGATGCTCCTCTTCACTAGGTCATATAATCACCTTTGCTTTATTTTAAGAATGAAGGATTGACAAGGAGCAACTGAATCACCCAGACATTGCAAGTTTACATTATGGTGTACAACGTTGAGGGGCAGGGGGCTGAACACTGTGTAGGGTTGGGATGTGTCCATCTTCAGGCCTCCCAACATCCCTGCCCTGTGTGCCTCTGTCTTCTGCTGTACAGAGGTGTAGCTCTACCAAGCTCAGTGCCACTGAGCTTTCCTCATCTTCCTTGAGGCTTTTTCCCCTTTAAACTACACAATTCTACTGGAGCTTCACAACCTGCAGTATTTTATAATAGTCTGTGCTATTCCCCAAAGAGCAATAAAAAGGAGCTTTTGAGGCTCCTCTTTTTGATCCATTATTTAGAGCCTAATTTGTGCTGTCTGCAATCCCCACATCAGTGCCAGTGGTCCTGCAGTTCCGCAAATTCCCCTAAGGACTAGACCAAAATCATAAATCTCTTTTTAGGAGGCATTTAGATATCATCATAGCACAATTTTTTACAATCTGCTCCTCTTACCATGGATTTGATTTTCATTGCAGAGAAGGACTGTCTGAGGAAACAACTCTATTTCTTACTGACTCTCAGCTTCCAGATTAAATTTTTACTTGGCAACAAAACTTCCTTTCCCAAGATGATGGTTAGACTGTATTGGTCCTGGGCTCAACTCAAGCAAACATTTGTGTTTGTACAAAACCTGGCTATTTTCCCCATATGCTCGGTAGGACTCTGGGAACTGAGCCATACAGAGTCAGCAAGACCTGAAGTCATTAGCTCTGGGCAGATTCTACATCAAGCAATGCAGGCTATTAGACTATGTCAGTAGTAGCAAGGGAGTTTATTTTTTCTTCATTCCTGTAAATGACAGCTTTATAATATGTGCACACTTGGGCAATCAATCTTTTTTTTTTTTTTTGTCTCCTTCTAGAGCAGGAATAAACCCATTCTTTTCCTTAAATATGCCAAGGCCTTTTTCACTTCCATTTAATTCATTTTGTGATATACAGTGTTTTGCCTGACAGGGCAGGCCGGTGATGCCACATGGCAGTCTGATACTGCATTATTATGATTCCTTCAAATGCCATAGCTGCACACACCAATTGACAAAACCTGTCACTGACACAGCCTTTAGCCCTAGCACCTTGTAGTCGAAGTGCTAATGATGCTGCGTGGTGCAAATCCACAGAGACACGGGCATGCTGCTGGCAAGACTCGCGCAGAGGTTTTGCAGGCTTCATCTCTGCATCACCGAGGAATTTTGTGTGGGCTTTAAAGCAGCACAGAAGGCAAATTTGTTGAGTAAGAGGGCGAGGATGCATATGAAAGTTACACAAGAGGCAGCATTACTCCCCTTTCTGCTGGGTGAAGGGCTCTTGAAGGGGGGCTCAGAGGTTTGGTCCCTCCTTCAAAGACTAGAGGCTTGTCTTAGGTTAAGTAGTCCTTGAAAAGTTCATCCAGAATGCTGCTCAAAGGAAGATCATAGAGACACAAGCTATAATGCTATATTACCTTGTTTCATCCCATAGTACCCCTCTGAAATCTTTCTCTTTTTTTCCTTCCCCCCAGCTTTTTTTCTCTTCCTTCATTTTTCTTCTCCATTATTTTTGATGTTGAGTAGCTTCAGGAATAGCAAACACAAGGTTCAATCAATCTCCTAGAAGCAGTTGTCTCTAAGTTTTCATGCAGGAGCTAAGAATCTCATTCTGCACATGATATAAACAGCTGGGCAGAACAAACCTTTTGAAGAGAGCAATGTCTGAAGACTAAAAGTGGTGGGTGTGTCAGAAATTGCCAACCAAAAGGTGAGATTTTTTTGGGTATTTATTCAGCCATTGACCTGGGGACTGTATAAATTGGTGTCAGTGCTAAAAGTGCAGATGGAACAAACGGAACCTTTTTGTTTTTAAATCATCATGGCTATCCCATCCAGCCCTCTCCTAAACTCATCAGTGCCACTGGGGCCTTGCTGGATATGTGTATGAAAGGAAACCAAATGACATCAGGCCCTTTACTGTCATCTGTAGCTCTTGTTCATGATGGTGTGAACCTTTTATCAAAAAAAGCAGCTTCGGTTTAAAGCTAGAAGTCGTTTGCTGTATCTAGAGGGGACAGATAGGGCAATGGGGGCCTCCCTTCTCTGACCTATGGTCTCCAAAGCAGCAACGGTCTCAGAGACAGGAGCTTCTGCTTCTGCCAGTACTGGTTGCTCCTCTCTCTTTGAGGGTGTTTCAGTTTGTCATCTCTCCAAAAAAGCTGTTATTTTCAGCACCAGCTGAAGAAAAACACAACATGATCTTATGTAACAGGCTAAAACAATCACTAACAGTGGTGGTTTGCCACAGAAATCTGCAGACTTTTATTTCTTTACTCAGAAACTCAGCCCTTGTTTAACCACCTCATATCGTGGAATGACAAGGTCATGTTAGAAATTTGAGCAGCGGAACCGATTTATGCTCCTGAGATGATGCACATCATAGTGTAGTAGTTGAGCAATGCTTCTGCTGTAACTGTGGGTACACTGTGAAACCCCTCAGGCTGGAAGAGGCTGTATGTAAGGAAGTTTGTCATCTGAATTTCTGCAACCCCCCTTCCTGCCCATGCACACCATGTCTGGCTCCTCCCTACATTGTTTGTTTGTTTGGGGGTTAATAACAATTCAGTTATCAAAATTGTTGTTGCAAAATGTATTATCTAACAAGATACATCTGAAATAGTAAGGGAAAAATGAATTAAAGGGGATATCTGCTGTTTTCAATTCTGATATCAAAAGCATGTGTGACATAATCCCCACCGGTCAGAAGTGGCAGATTGAGCCACTAATGGGTGTGTTATCTGTGAAACAGAGCTACTGCCTTTCCACAGATTGCTTGGGGGGAAAGTACAGAACAGTGAATTCTCACATTTCAGACTCCCTCTTGCTAAAAATAAATAAGTTTGATTATTCAAATGTATGCTGATTGAAAAGAAACATTCAAAATAGATATTAAAAAAAGAAATAGATGTCTTCATGCTTAGGACCTAGAGCATGAGAGGTTTGTATTCATGATCATTTCTGCACTGAAGACTCTGTCTGTGGCACTGAAAAACTCTATAAAGTCAGATGCTCAAAGTGGCCACACAAAGTTACAATCAACTTGATGGTATGAAGATCCTTAAGCAGCTCTTGAGGATGTGTTTTTGTCCCCAAGGGTCAGTTCCCTGCTTCTAAAGCATCAGAAAGTAGTTTTCTGTTGCAAACTATGCTTTGACGATTCATTGTCAGTAAACACAAGACTTTTGTGCTGGAGACCAGAGCAGAACATTGTCCTGGGTGTGATAATCAAATTTCTAACTTTGCTGTGCTCAATACCTATGTCTGAAATTCATATAGTAAGCTATTTCAATTGAAAAGTTGAAGAAAATAGAACTACAGAAATAGAGAAAACACAGATTTTTATTTAATAAAAAGTTAAAATAATTGATATTCCAAAAATACTGTGTTTAATTCATTCCATATGAAGGGATTTGAATTTTGTTAAAATTGTTTAAAAGTAAAGACAGTATAAATACATGGACTTTATGCGTGCAACTTGGATAACTTAAGCAACTGTCACACTCGTAGTGACAGCAACTGGAAGTTGTCTGCTCTTGTAGGGAAACAGTAAGTTAGAAAAGCAAAGTTTTCCGTGGTTGAAACTTCCCTTTCTGTGGTGATGACTAATCAGTGCCTCTTAACCTACAGCTTTTATCATGTAATGTGTATGAGGGGATGAGCAAGTTTAAAGAAATAAGGCGGTGGGTACATATTTCATTTTATTTATTTAGTATCTTGAATTATTAAAAACACTGGTGGTGCTTGGAAGATGGTTTCTATTGTTCTGTGAATTATCAACCAGCAAAAGGAGCAATATGTTGACAGATATCTTGACCGTGAATTACAATTTCAGGGATTGAACCATGAAGGATAAAAAAAGAGTGAATTCTGTTATATTTGTACCGAGAGTGAACAGAAGCCTACAGATATGTGATAACAATATAAATGAGCATTAATTATTCTAGGATTAATTCCTTTTTAAATTATAAATGTAGAAGATCACAAAGTAGAGAACTGCTTTCCTAAATGACACTTAAGACTAGGACAAACTTTCCTGGTAGACTGATAACAGGCTATAGTGCTTTTAATCCATAGGTCATTGATTTGAATCTGTCTCAAAATGCTAATAATTAGTGAGGGCCAAGGATCTCCTCACTCATCTAGATGTTTATGTTTAGAAAAGGACAAGAACAATATAAGAATAACAGGAAAGAAAAAAGAAATTGGAAAAAAAAAAGAAAAAAAATGCAGTGGTCTTTTTCTTTTACCATATAGCAAGGAATATAGACAAAATACCAAAAAAAAGTCTTCCTTAAGGAAATTATCTGGCTTTGCTTATAAAGGTACCTTTGGAAAAAAATGCAATATATACTTTTCAGATAATATATAGTAAAGAAATAGATTAAAAACAGCATTATATTGCAGTGTACGTCCCTAATTCGTGAGTAAAAGAACATGACTTTAACATCTACCTTGGACTAGGAATTTTGATTCAAATTTTTTCATCTAATAATGTTAGTTTTGTACATTATATTAGATTTTTCTATTGCTTTGTTGTTCTGTTTCCTTTTTTTTCCTGGGCATGGACTACTGAACTGGAACTAACTAAGATTTGATTAGACCACCTTTATCTAAGCTGTGTCTGACTCAGAACAGAATCAATTCTGGAACAATTGCTCTGTGAAGAATTCCACAATTGAAGAAAAGTAGAGCCTTATTTCCTCCAGTCTCATATTGTGCTCCACTTTCAGATATTGACTATGAGGAGATATCCACATGAAGACTTAATTGTACTCTAAATACCCATTGTATATTTCTCTGCACAGCATCCTCACATAAATAATCCATATGGAATCAGGCTACACTTGCAGTTCCTGTAGTACCACCCTGCTGGGCAGTCGCTCTTTTGCTGTCGGTGGGTTTTACAGTCTTGTAACTCTCAGCAGAGGAATGGCACCAGTCACAACTCTGTCTGCCTGGTACGGGTTCCTCATTTGTTGAGATGAGAATTGTCTGAGAAAACTGATAATGTTTTTCTTGTTATTTGATTCAGCCTCTTACTAATGCTGTCCTTGCCCTGTTGCATGTGGAAGGCCCTCCTGTATTCATCAGACTCCCCTTAGAGCCACCTCACAGAGTTTTTTATCCTTGTCACCTTTACAGGGACACCTCACATGGTCATGCAGAGCCAAGCTCTGATTCAAGAGAGCTTATCCCCTTTGCGAAGGGCCAAGAGCAGAGCTCCCACATGGGTATTGGTTCTGCAGAACATGAGCCTGTGTGCCAGCTCTGCCTGGAACCAGGGACATCTCACACCTGCTGACGACACTGAGTCCCCATTCGTGCCACCCACTCCTCAGAGGTCCTTTCTCCAGTGCTGTGCTCATTTTTTTTGAGGTTATCTAAAGGTCAGGAAAAGAGCAAACTTCCAATTAGAATGCACTTTGCTGATGGATAGCCAGTGAAATTTTTGTAATTAATGAAGTCTATTAATTTAGATCCTGATACACTTCTCAAAGGCATCAACTTTTTCAGGTGCCTTTTGGAAAAGTTGAAAATGCTGCTGCTCCTACTTTCCCCTGTTGCACTAGCAACTCTCTATCACAGTAAGGACATTACTTTCCACCGTAGAAAAGAGAATAATTTTATTTTCATTCTTTTGTCTTTACTATATCCTCTTCCCTGACTCAGACCTCTCTGTTTCTGACAGTGTGACTGAGAGTCAGTGACTTTCTGTATCTGCAGCCCAGTTTTCCAATATGTTATTGAACCTGTTTCAGTATTCTGTCAGTATTCAGTTGCCCATCCACTTCTGCAATGCAGAAGACCTCATGATCCACAGTGGCAATGGTAGACATAAAAATAATAGGCAAACTGACATCCAGAAGCTGTCTACACTGCCACAATTATGCTGCTATATGTACTTCTGGCACTTGGATAATCTCATGTGACATTATTTTTCAGGTTGTTAACAACATTTTGTGAAATTCCGACTCCTGTGCACCATAGTAAATTTGAATACTGTCAAGAATTAAATTCACACCATAACTCCTGACTATTTCACAAAATAAAGTTCTCTTTAACAAGTTAAATAGCAAAACAATAACTGTGGGCAAAGATTTTCATTTAATAGTCTTTATTGTTCTGTCTGTGCTTCAGCAAGTTAATCCAGCTATATCTAATATACAAAAATCATATCTGCTTCCTTCTGCCCCAGTTTACAAACACTCTCTGCTTCTTTGTTGCAGTAGCTTAGATCTTCAATAGAGCCACTAATGACCATATGATCTCAGAGGTACACTTAGATTGAATGATCTTAACTTTCTTAAGTAGTCTTAAATGCCTAACTTTTTGTAAATCAAACTCTGGACAGATGCTTTTATTCAGCAAAGGATTTCAGGATGCTGTCCTGTGCAGCTTTTGGGATGGATTAGGTGATTATCTTTCAGGAGAGCATTGCTGGACCATTCTGCTTTGTAGCTCATCACCATTATCTCTCATTAAGAGTCTAGCCTGCTCAGAGAACAAGGAAGGTTTTCTCATCATTATTTTCCAAACCACTAGTTCCCTGGCAAGAATGTTTGTAAATCCAAGTTGTTCATTACAATAGCTAGATGGAAATGTTACCTAAAACTATTGCCACATAAACCAAAAAACAGATTCGGACATAACAGTGATGTTTTTCATAAAATATGAAAAAATAACCATTAGCAATTTTGTATTTATAGCTTAGAAAATACCCTTTAGGTCACAGGTATTTATGTACCTAAATGTAGAAGTTACTAACACTTTAATTCAAATGTAATCTCTTATCTCTTTGCCGCTTTGTTAATCCTAAGAAGTTTAGAGACCATTAAATTATAAAACTGTTATTAGATGCAGTCAAATGGGCAAAATCATTTGGCAAGCCACACAGAGAAAGTAATACGAATCTACTGAAAACTCTATACATCTTATCTGAAAAGAGATCAGTTACAGGCTAAAAATCTCTTTGGGCTATATTCTCTGGTTTAGAAGTGATGTAATTTGAATGTGCTGCTTTCAGACTATTAAAAGGCTAAATAAGCCATACCTGAATTTTTATGTTGCTATACTGGTTAATAATTATACTGAAAAATATCTTGCAGGACAGGTATGAAATGCTTTATTCTACATAACAGAGCACTCTGGTAGCCTGTGCTTGTAAAAGGAAAACTGAACACATGCAAACAGACTCAAAATGAGTAATTCACAGCTCCTTTCTGAAGCACTTAATACGCTAAACCAGGAGGCTGTCAGGGTCTGCATGTCACAACACAAATGTCCAGGCTGAGCCTGAAGAGGCTAATCTGCACCCTCTAGTGACCCAAACCAGTTGAAACATCGGCAGCTACATGACTCAGAACATTTCTCCCCGCGTCAAGACCTTTATCGCTCTAATACTGTTTTGGGGCAAATAATCAAAAATCTCAGTAAAACTGAGGAAACTGGACTGCACCAGGATGTAGAGAAGCCTCCATGGCCCTTAGGTGTTGGCTTCTCCCAGCTGCCAGCCCGGCTGTGCGCTGCTGTACAAGGTGCGGAACAGGCCCATAAGGTCCATGCTGCTTGCTCTGTTCCCCCTGCCAGCCAGCCATCCCCAAGCCAGCAATCCTGGAGCACAGATCAGGTGGGTCTGAAGGCTCCAAGCAATCCCTGCATTGCATTTCCCCTCCACGGGAGGGTTGTGCTGCTCCCAGCTTCCTGCAGCCATGCAGCAGGTTTGTTGTACGGATTAGCCTGGGGCAGCCTTGAGTGCATGTTCCAAAAATAAAGGCAGTTATAGTAATCTGCTGTGGCAAGCATGCGTGAGTATGATACACATTTACTGTGAGCCTAGTGATTTAATAGGATTAAATTCTGATCAGCAGAGAGAAGATTGAGAATAGTAATGAGAAGATGAGTAGAGTACATCTGGCTCAACGGGAAACTGGCTTGAAGAAGAACGTGATACAGTTCAGTGTACATTATGAAGGAATCATATTGGACCTCGGGCTTATTCGCTATATTAAGTGAGCTATGCTGTAGGAAAATTGGATAGGCCAGCATTTCCCTTTTTAAGTAAGCATCTAATGCTTTGCTGTGGTACTTTATTCCTTTTTCAGTACAAGGCATGAAATGAAGTATTCAAAATAATGTGGTCAAAAAAGCAGATTTTCAAACAGAGACTTCCCAGCCCAGCAGCCAATGTAGTACCATATAATGCAGTGTTGGGTGAAGATTATCACAAAGTGATTTTCATGGCTGCATTCAAAATCTGTGCTGTCAGTAGTCCTGTTTTCAGTAGCAGTGAACCTGACAGGGAAATCATCTGAGAAAGAATAGACTCCCAGTGTTGTCAAACTGCAAGGCAACTCTCCAAAAGGGACAGCTTGCAGCATACAGATGAAATAAAGGAACTACAGGGGGTTAGACTATGGTAAAGTATAGTATAGGTGCTTATTACTTGGAGGTAAAGCAAGCGGAGAAAGAAAGTTCAAGCAGTGGGCTCCAGGGAATTACTAGGGAGAATAATTAAAAATTTGAAGGAATGCTAATGTGCTGAAATAAGACAAAAAAAAAAAAAGAAAAAATTTAAAGATTAGGAGAAAAAAAGTAGGTCAAGGGAGTAGAAAATGAAGTGAAACCTGACGACTGCAAATGTGCTTTCCTGCCCTGCTGGCATCTTTGGAGTTGATAAGGAGAGATTGGCAGAAAGCAGGCAGCACAACCGGCATATCTAACTGCAACTAGCAAGCACTTTTTATGAAAAATAGTAATTGAAAGCTGTCCTCTTCAAAACTACTTTTGCCAGAGGTGGTTTGTTGTTTGTTTGGTTTGGGTTTTTTTTCCATGTTCTCTTTTGTGTTTCTAGAACTTAATTGTTGGGAGGTTTTGCTGGGGTTTTTTTTGTTGGCAGTAGTTTTTGCTTTAATGTGGCTATTCTGTCATCTTTGCATTGCTGCATTTCAGTTTTGAGTTGCTGCTCTGGAAGTCTAGTAGGACTTTAGTTAACCCTGGAAGTTTATCATACAACGAATGTGCAATCTTTAAACTTAGGAAGAATCTCATCAAGAAATCAATACATGACTTCAAGGAAGTGTGAAAAGTCATTTAACAAAGGGAAAATGAAGATTTTTTCAAAAGTTGCAAACATTTTTTATGCTAATGTATTTTTTTACCATGTTTAATAATAAGCCTCTCTAAAGGGTCCATCTTTTTTTAGTTCACGTCTTGAAGCAGAGCAGTAAATAACAACTTCCCTAATGTTCATTATCTGATTAACGAAATTGAGGCGTGTAACAGTGCAGAGGTTAAAAGACAGGGAGGATTAAAGGATGAGTGTATCTAATTAAGGAACCAGCCCTGCAAGCAATTACATACATGGTTAACTTTATGCATTTCAGCATTAATGGGACTACTCACATGCTTAAGTTAAGCACATGTGCTTGTGAACTGGAGCTTGAAGACCACATCCTGTGAGATGTTGAGAACATGTTAAACATTGAAGGCAACAGGATTGCCCTGATTCCAGTGGGAGCTGCGGATATTGTGCACTTTCCAGTACCAGGCTTCAGGATAGGGGAGCACAGGCTAATTGGGAAGAGCCTGTGGCCAGAGGTTTCACAGTGAAACTTCCTAGGTAAATACCAGAGAGCATTTTTTTCAGAACTTTCTGAATCCAGCCTTCATTGATGAGCATTTATTTGTATTAAGCTTCCCAAGATCAATACGGAAATTAAGAATGTTTTTTACTCTGTTAGTCAGCAATGTAGGATAAAAAAGACAAGCTGAAAGGGATCTGTTCCACTGGGGTAGGCTGGGACAAGGAATGGTGCCTGCAAGAAGTGGGTCACAACAAAGTTCAGTTTTACTTCTCAAGCTCCATTTTATGCAGTAGCATGGATTGAGCTACCTCTTTCACACATTTGGGCCCCGTCAAGGTCACAGTAACAACCTTATACAACCGAAACCTCATGTCCAAAGGACATATAGCAATTTATTTGGTCCAGACATCCATTGTTCCCTAGAAAACTGAAGTCAGTACTCCTCATCTCTCCTATAGCAATGATCTTTTTTTAATTCAGAAAAAGCACAGAATCATTGATCCAGTAGGATTTCTTCAGTTTGCGACTCTAAATTTTAGAAGCACAAGTATCTGTAAATTAAACAAGCAAAGAAATCAAATATAATTTAGTTACATCTTCTGACAGTCTTAACTGCCCACAGTAGCTGGGAAAATATTTCTTACACTGTGTTTGGTTTGCTCTTTCCTAGGAAGAAGGAATGGCTGTAAATATCTTTTCTTGGGTTGTTTTGTTGGTTTTTTTTATTCCTGGTGTGCCAAAAGGAAAGGGATTGTTTGGCATCATGCTCTATGTCATTTATGGTCTTTCTGTATCATTTCCAGGGAAAGAAATAGTTGTCGACACTGATTTAGAAATTAGGATTAAACTGTCAGCATCATAACTGCCAACCACTTGAGCAGACAGTAAAATGATGGAAAGTGAGAAGACAGCCTTATCCTCGGCTGAGTGTATTTCAGTGTCCTACAGTTTCCTCAGTTGGAATCCATTGGAATTATCGATTTTTATGTATTTATTTCTTTTTTCAGTTCAAAGGAGATGACCTTTTCTAAACTAGGCTCTGTAGAAACTTTAGGTGTTGCCTCAGCTGTTGTCTTCACCAGTGAGACTCCATTAGTAGTGGCAACTGTGCAAATTCAAAGGCAGGGAGGGGAGGGCATGAAGGAGAGGAGGAATTGACTTCACTGATTGGGCTATCAGAGAAAATATCTTTTGACACTGAAACTCTTCGTTATTGTTGACTTGACTGACAAGTTGAAGAGACGGTGGGACTTACAAGGATGGTCCCTTCTCTTGTATTGGTTGTTACTCCTCTTTGACATGCAAATTCTGGAGCAGATCAACTGGGAGATTTTAGATGCCAGCATCAATAAATTCCTTGGCATTAAATTCCTACTCACTACAAAGATCCGTCCTTTCACAAAGCCATCATCCTCCTCACTTTCCATACCCTGGGTGACTAAACAGCCTCAGCCCAAGAACTTCTCCCAGAAGAAGGTGAGATTCTCCTGCTTTCCTCCTCAGCTCTCACATTAGCCAGGTAATGCTGGAAATTATTTCTTTTCTGCCTTTTTTTGAGAGAGTGTCCATTAGCTAGTCACAGATTCTCCCCATTGTGTTCATTTGCCCCACTCACACCCTCCCACACATATTTTGGGGGGGAAAAAAAAAAAGGTTTTCTTAAAAGATAGAATTCACATATAATATATTCAGCAGTACCTTTTATGCAGTGATGAGGCTTGTGTTGCTAGCGTGGATGCCCCTGTTAGTATCAGAAGGGCTGGGTGACATCCTTCTTTCTGCAGTCATCTTGTCATCATTCTTTCTCATTCTGCTAACATCACAGTGATGTACTAGGGTTTTGGCAATTTTTTACTTAAATTTGAAAGACTACTGCCACAATTCTAGTGCCCCTGAAAACAGGAAAGGGTCGTTTCCATAGCCTACCTAGAGGGTTGGCAGCCTGCCCATCATTCCGTGCCACTCACCCTTACACCAGTCTCGGAAAGCCTCCGCCTGACATGCAGACTTTGCACAAGGCTCAGCAGGAATATCTCAAAGCTGGTTCCTGTGCACCTGAGAGGCCATTGCTGGTTCCTTCACCTTTGTTGTTTGCTTCATTTAGACACTTCAGAGTGGGTGCCTCCTAGAAGCTGTGAGTGTCTGCACAGTGATCTGTTCCAGGCTCACCTGGCCCAGCCTCTACCAGAGCGACCTGCCAGCAGCAGCTTTGGGCTGCAGAGCATAGAGGAAAATTTGGCCTTTGCTCTGCCCTGGAGTCACCCCTTAGAATTTCCAATGGCAGTATCTTCTAAAGGCCCTAATTCTTCTTAAACCTTGTGTAATTCAACATCAAAGATCATATCCAGCTGTGCTCACTATTGCTTTTTCCCTCTTCAGATCCAAATCTGTCGCTAACTGCATTTTCAACTTTTTCAAGTTCCTGTGTCTTTTGAAGTGTCACTACGTCTGTGTTCCACACAGCCTATTCCCCAACCTGCTTTGCACTGTTATCAAGGCCTGAGTGATCCTTTGTCCCAGATCCTCAAAGGAATATTTCAGTTCTTTCTTTATCCATTTCTGAGACAGTTCTGTCCCTTGGCCTGTGCACTTCTTAATTTACTCTTAACATTCAATGCATTTTTCTATGGGCACTTAAAATTCACTCTTAACTTTCCTCATTTCAATCAACATTCACACAGGGACGCTTACATGTGTCTTGAATTGTCATTTTATTAAAACCCTTTGCTCTTTTACCATTTCAATTGCCATTCTGTATAATATCATTTGCATTTGCATGGTACCTTCCCCCATAAAAGACAAAAGATTTTGTTCTCTCTTAACAGATGAGTAAAATGGAATCAGAGAGATTAGAAAGATGTCTTTGCAGCTCAATACAACTATATGGTCTCCAAATCGTGAGCTTAATTGCACTGGAGCAAAATACTGTAAGCACAACGGATTGACATGTAAATCAAAGTGATATAAATCATACATCTGAATCATGGAACCTTTATTTGAATAACTGCTTTTAATCTTGGTTTTCATTTGCACTTATCCTTCTTATTCTAAAAATGTTTGCTCTTAATGGTGTGCGTAATCCTTCAAAAATGCAACTAACACATAGACTTTACTCCAGGTAGATATTACTTACTACACACTGTTCATATATATGTTTATTTAAGCAGAAAATTTAACATATATTTATCCAAATTCTATTGTAGAAACCTTAAATTACATTAGAAAATAGTTAACTATATCTTCAATTTTATTAGACATGGTATTTTTTCATTTATATCCAGCTGAATGTACAATTACAGCACAAAAGATGTACAAATTGAGATTAAGAAAATATGCTATTAGTAACCCTGTTGTTTTCTTAAGTATCCAATAGCATAATTTATTAAAACATATATTAGAATTAAATTTGTATTAACTACACTTAGTGAATGGGAAGCTTGTTTCTTGTTGTTCTAAGCCACATATTAGGACTCCAAATCAGCAGTAGAGGCTTAATGGGATTTTCAAAACTGCACGGACAATCAGGTGCCTGCTTCCAAAGGAATCGATGGATACAAGGTGACCTGTAGGTAGTCTCAAAAATTCCCAGAGGCATCTATTTGCAAATGTTCTCAAAAACCAGTGCTGGGGACCTTCAGATTTCTGAAATTAGTTTTCACTGTCACTTGCTGTGTCAACTCATGGATCTTGAAATAACAAAATAGGCTGTTCTTTTCAGCTCAAAATTGATCTCATTACTACATGTGACTTATCTGGAAAAGAAGCACATATTCTCTCTGCTCCTGCTGAACTGTAGCACAAAGTCATTTGGCCTAAAGCTTTTCTGCAGTCCTGGAAATACTTACACTTACAAAAGTAAACAGAACCCATCAACTGCACTGTTACAACAAACATATAGAAGATACATTTAGTCAGTAGCACATTGGATATGTTGCTAATAAAATGCTTGAGATAGAGTAGAAATAAAATAATGTTTAGGTGATGCTGCATATAATTTGAAAAGCAATGTTTTTAACTCATTCTTAAGGGTCTTTATTAATTAAACATGGTTTCTTTTAGCAGTAAATGATACTAAATCCAAGGCTTAACACATATTTGGTCCACACTTAATTTCACATTAAATTTTAAATAGTTTTAAAATGAATTTTTTTTTAATATTTTGTATTACTTTTCTGAAAAACAAACATTATCATAATCTGTTCTTCCCTTGAGCTAGCAGTGAACTTCAGGACTCTTCAGATTTTCTCAGCCTTGACCCCTGGTTTCTACCTTCTCAAAGTCCCTGATAGCTGCACTCTCACTGTGTGACTCCTTAGTCTTTTCCTATTGAGGTTGTTCTGCTATTGCTTATACTCTAAGCAGACTTTTATTAGAAAGTGATAAGCAAGTTTTTCAGAGTCCAGATCTTTCTTCAACTAACACAACAGGAAAGGATTGTAAAAAAACAAAACAAAAATAAAAAAAGAGAGTCGTTTTCTGCACGCTCTGTGTGCACAAAGTGTGTAGCAAGAGATGTGAGAGGAACCAGAAATGGCAGAGTGATGGGAGAGAAGGCTGGGGCCAGACTGGGCACAAGGGGCAGACTGGCCTATGGTATCCAGGAGTCAGACCCCTTCAGGCCTCTCTGGCTGCTGCCCTGGGGGGCAGGCGGTCTTAGTGCTGCAAAATTAGAGTGTGCTTGGACTGGCCGTGCCCTGAGCAGGGCATCCCTGGGACAGGCTGTGCCCCCAGTGCACTGTTCCCATTGCTGTCTCATCTCCCAGCTGTTCTGCAGTGCCTGGGCAGGATCTGTGCACAGCCTGACCCCCAAGGCGCTCCCCACTAAGGCAGAGTGGCAGCTCTGCTGCTGGCTCCCAGTGGGTGCCGTCGCTTGGGCTGTCTGTGGGTGAAAGGTGCTGTACCACAGCCCTACATCAGGCCATGGCTGGGGCAGGCTTGCCCTGCCCCACACCCTGTCAGACCCTTCCCAGGCCACCCGCCCCTGCTCGGCAATGTGGGCAGCAGGATGGTGGTGGGGGAAATCTCTGCCAACCAGAGCTCTTTGTGCTTTGGTCTTTGCCAACACATGTGGTGGGGCCCTACACGGTGTTTCTTCGCCCAAGAGCCATGAGGTGAGCCTTCATGAGACAGCAAAGCTCCCTTCTGAACACCCTCCAAACTTTGGGAACGCTCCCATGAACAGCCGTGTGTGCCAAAAGCTCTGCCTGACCGGCCCTAATGCAGAGACCAGAAAACATCCTCTACCCAAGGACACCTTCTACGATGTGACAATTGTCATGCTGTGTACAAAGAAAAGCAGACGTTTCAGTTTGACATACTAAGAATTACTATTTCAGTTCTAACCTGTAATTTTAAATAATTTCCATTTTATTCTAAAGAATGACATTTTAAGAGCTTTAAGAAAGAAATGTTTCATAATTTAATCAAAGGAAATGTTTCATTATGTTAATTTTTTCCTTTCTTTCTGCTTTCCTTTTCCTTGCATCTGGTTGCAAATGTGAGTGCTCTTTTGTTTTGTTTCAGGTTAATCCAATACAGTTTTCATTTTGACAGATCTTCAGGCAAATCACAGTATCTGTTATTTATACAGTTCTGTCTGTTAAAGCAGACACTGCTCACTACTTTAAGGACAAATTGAGCCCCTCATCCTGTAAAGACCTACCTATTTTTATGGGTAGAACTGCTTACTGAGCATAAAGTTAATCACATTAAGCTTGTAAAGCACTAGAGATCCTAGAATGGAAAACATTAGAGATGTGCAAAGTACTGTTTTGACTTTCAAACACTTCTCACTTTCTCTGCCAGCTTCTCAAAAGAAGGGGGAACTCATTCAAATGGAATTAAAAAAAAATTTAGTTGGAATCTCAGTTCTGCATATTTTCTTTCACTTTTTGCTGAGAACATATCCTTTATATTAGTTGTATGTCAGTTTAAAATAGTGTCTGTCTGCTCAATTCAGCTTCAAATATTTTACTCCAATCCTTTAAAATGCCATATAAACAAAGTGGGTAAGAGTGGGGCAGACATGCAGAAAATGATTGCTCACCTTCATTCAGAAGGTGCCCTGAGTAAATCTTTTCTTTACGGCTGGGATAGCGCCCTATTTGCTCTCCTTTCTCTCCCCTCTGTTCTGTGCAGACCACAGATCCCAGACTTACTGACCAAAACAAAAGCCACTGTGCTGTTTGCTAACCCTCTGCCCGTTCTCCCACCCAAAGTGCCGGCAGCCTCTGCTGTGCAGTTCACTCTGTGTCACAGGTGATGCTTTTCACTCTTCTTTTTTTTTTTTTTTTAGGGTGCTGCAAGGTTAATTTGGGCTCTGGCAGTGCAGCTCCTCACCCAGAGTGGCTCTAAAGGCTTGTCTTTATTGCCTCTGCAGCGATGCCAGACCAGCCTGGCTGCCAGAGGCCCAAGGATGGAGTCAAGATGTGCTGACAGAGGGAATTTCTTGGCTGATGTAACTGCACCACATTCCTCACTGACATAAGCGAAGACAGCATTTTTCTGCCCACATAGCTGAGCACACAGAAGAGGTCTACCAGCACAGCTAAGAGAATCAGAATTGTGGATTAATTTTTAAATCTAGAGAAATAATTCTCTATCATGATTGTTCCAGAAATCTTGAAAAGATGAGGCCAAAGGGCTCTAGAACTATAAACCAAATTTTAAAATCAAGTTTTATAATTAAAAATTCTCATTATTTGCAGTAATGGGGAAGCACAGGTCATGATTTATTTTTCCTTGCAACTGGAAACATTGAATCATGAGAGCCCTTCCCTTCTGCCCTGAAACCATTGCAGCCAGGTGGAGTCATATGTTGACACAAGTCTCCATTACTTGGGCAGAATCAGCATGTAAATAGCATACAATATTTACGTAAAGGTTCAAACTTCTTTTTGTTTAATCTCCCTGGTACTTTTCAGGAAATAAGAGAGCACCTCATTTCTTAAGTACCCTAAGTATTGGTTTATCAGGTAAAAAGGATTTTTTTTCATTAAAAATTGATGGTATAGAAAATAGCATGTCATTGGCAGAAAAACACAGGAAAAAATCTTCTTATAACTCTTCATGTCACTACTGACAATCCTAATAAAAGTTATCTCAAACCAGAAGATTAAGGGATTTTTTAACAAGTAAATACAGAAGAAAAGAAGAAATTTAGACATTCAGGTCAGGCTTTCATACAAGTAAATATATTCCTTAATTTATTAATGAAGTTCAGAATCCTGATAAATTGTTTATTAAACAGAGCTTCAGTATCTTTTGTGTCTGCAGCTGAATGTATTTTAAAGAGTTAGAAAGTCAATACATGAAAGATTAAAATAGTGTGATTCACTAGTCTGTCACAGCAGGGTGGCCAAGTCTGTTCCCATTAAAGCTGTCATTGCCATGTTACCCAGAATACTTACATTCAGAGACTGAGATAAATGTATACATGTAATATTTTAACATTATCAACCAATGAAATAAAAGCAACAATTAAAAATCTTGCACATCAGTGTTCTGCTAAAAACATCCATTTTCTAATTTAGTACACATTTCAACCTTACCATTCATGGATTTGAAAGAATTTCTATCAGTCAAGCTTGCCACTGATGAAACAAATTATCACTGTAATTGTGCTGTGTGCCCACTTGACTTGAATCTGAAAGTTTTTTCACACAGCTTGAACACGCTATGTTGCTGATAAGGCAGGCACACATAAACTATCTTTAAGCCAAGCATTGTTTGCTTAGAATAATAACCTTTCTGGTTGAAATTTTGCTGGTGATATTTTTTTCCTCTGCATATTGTGTTTTGGCAATAAGAATTTAAACCATTCTAAATGAGAAAGATTGAATTTTTTTTAAATAGGTGATACAAAAAAAAAAAACAATTACAGGATTGAAGTGTAATTATACACAATTGGCACTGCAAACAGGTCAAGTTCTCCAATGTAGTTTCATAGCTTTGTCTTCCATCTTTTATAAAGGAATGGTGCAGATGGAAGACACAAGGAATACATTGTTATGGCAGTAATGCTTTTATGTTACTTGATTTTATGTAAAGATGACTGTGAGTGAGATGTCAAGTGAACACATAGTTATTTAATAGCATTTAGCTGTCTATTCCTGCTTGTGAATCTGAGTGTGCATGCTTGTGTATAATATAGGTATATAATACATGGTGTATTTTAATACTTAGGTAACTATTCAAATTCAAATTACTCCACCTTACTGGAATGGAATACAGTAATTTTTGGGATTTAATTGCACCATGGTAAGTTCCAAGAAAGCAAACAAAAAACAAACAAACAAACAAAACGCTGTTAGCTTGTCTGTTGCACCACAAGGGACCATTAATACTGAAGTTAAATGATGGGCTATAGCCACAGATGTACTGAGGGAAGTATCTGGTCAAACTTTTGACTAGAAGAAGCACTGTTTTTCGAATTTTTCACAGGCCACTATGCCTCCATATTATCAATCTTTATGAACACATAAGAGCAGTAAATTAATGAACACTGACTGTGTTTAAGCAATTCACACAAACTTATGAGCATACTGAAGTGTGTGTTTTTGTGCTTAGAGCGTCATCTAGTGGGAAATTGGGTTTATCGAACATCTGTTCCCCCACCTTCATCTCCAAGTAGACTGTTTTGTAAAAAGGAAAATACAAAATATTCTGAGTTGGAAGAGTCCCACAAGCATCATTAACTCCAAATCTTAAATGAAAGGACCACATGGGGATCAAATCCAGCACCTTGGTGCTACCAGCACCATAATCTAACCAACTGAGCTAATCTCGGGTCAAGTACTGTAGCAGGGATAGCTATTAAGTGACAAACAAAGCTTTCTTCACGATTAAATTTTATACTGTTATCAAACTTAAAAGGGAAAGCAGAGTACTGGATTGAAATTAAAATTTTGTAGGCTTATAAAAACGTACTATCCACAAACATTAAAAAATAACATATTATGAAATAATGCAAACTTGCATAACTCATAACAAATCTTTTAAAATAGAGTTTTTAAATATTTTATTAATATTATGGTGGTCATACATTGGAAGAACTATTGCTTCTCAAATTAAAAACTAAGCTTTATTCTTGAGGGATCTTTTTACAATTTTTGGCGAAATAATAATGTTATGATGTAACAAATATATTTTTAAGATTTAAAGCTAGAATGTAGTTTGGTCTAAGGAAATCTTCAGAAAGATAAGTCAGTGTAAGTCAGAAGATGGCAAAATTCAGCAAACTTGCCATAAAAAGATTTGAAATATATGTGTAATTCATAAAGAATAGTTATAAGGAGCTTATCTACAAGTTAGTTTGCTATCTGCACCCCCTTTTTTCCTACAGTTTTTATTTTTTTTTTTAATTTCTGATTCCTATCCTACCATGTTTGTTCACGAAAAAGTGGGGCCAAACAGTGGAGCGCAAAGATTGTGGATTTAGGACAGCAGAAGGTGGCAGGAGATCGGTTGTGGTGAGCGTTGGTCAATTTATGCTCAGTTTATGTAAGGTATTAATTTTGACTGTGACAGAAGCAAAAGTTAAGTGGGATAGGGGGAAAGAAGCTGCCTTGCAAAACATCTGAAATATGCTATGAAGGAGACAAAGAAAATAGAGGTTATTCCATTTTATAGTTTCTGGGTTACCTGTATACCTACTGCTTTTTCTTACTGAGCATTTCCTATAAGATCGTTCCTGGGCACTATTTCTTCTCTGACACGGGGACTCATGCAGGTCAGCTGCTTCAAAGTCTGCTTCTGTGGTTGAATACTTGCTTTAAAACTTTAAAATTAAGTTGTTTCCTTAATGAAGTAGTGGTCTGTTTAAACAGTTAGAAAACAGCAGAGTATCAGAAACTCAGCTGCCAGTCTATGTTTCTGCTGCTGATTTCAGACAGCTTGAAGCATAGTTTATGATATTATTAATTTATGAAGGATACAATACTGAATTGCTGAGTCTAAGTAAAAATCTCTGTGGAGTGCTACTTCATCATTATTTCTTCCTGAAAAGTGAAAGTTCTCTTTTGAGTAGGACTCCATGAATCGATTCATGTAAAGGGAACCACCTGAACCACTGACAAAATTTTAAAAGCATTAAAATACCTGTTGGAAAAATTGGAATAGCCCAAGGTGTTTTTTTGTGGGTTGTAGAGGGGTTTTTTGTGTTTTTACAAACTTCTTATATTGGTTCTTTGAGAGATAATTATCCAAGTGTTATAGAAAAGGCAGTCTTTGAGGAAGTTTTGACCAGACAGCAATGGAATGGGGCAGGGGGGTGGTGTGTGTGTGTGTCTCAGACACCTGACCCAGAAATATGTCCTTGCAAACTTACATGTTGTTTGCAGACCCAACTTCTGTGCAAATGTCTTTTTTCTTATTATCAAAGATCTTTAGATTTTTTAAGATTGGGATGAACTTTTTAGTAGCAGGGCCTGTACCAATAGGACAAGGAGTTTTAGATTGAAAGAAGCTAGATTTAGACTGGATATAAGGAAGAAATTTTTTATGATGAAGATGACAAAATTTCATCACAAGGGCTCTGAGCAACCTGGTCTAGTTGAAGATGTTCCTGCCCATGGGGGTTGGCCTAGAGGGCCTGTAAAGGTCCCTTCCAAACCAAGCCATTCTATCACTCTGTGATTTGTTACCTATTTCTTACTGGGGATGGGAGAAGGTTCATTTGAATTTGAGGCTGGACTGAAAGATCCAGGCCTGTCTGTACGGCTTGGGACATAAAAATCAATGGTTCCTCTTTGGAGGACCATCTAAAAGAAAAGCTGTCTTACTCTAATTAAGAAGGAGACGTATAGGGAGACATCAGCAAGGGAAGAGTTAGTAAGAGATACAGAAACATAGAGGAAAAGTCTGAGAAATAGAAAATGTCATGAAAATTAATAGATAGACAGTAGGAGAGAAAAAGGAGATTGCACAATGAGAGAAAACAGGGACTGAGAAAAGTTCAAAGAAAATACTAGCTTAACCTCAGTAACTCATTCACACTGGAAGGGCAAAGAATCTCATTTAACATTTCTTAGGTTTCAGAATTCATTGTACTTTGAAAGAATACTTGATAAATTATTTAGACAGTTTCAACTGAGATTGGAAAAATCCCAGCCTGTCAGAAGCTAGGTTAAAAAATGTTGGTGCTGTATAAATAATTTACTTCTTTGGGGAGGAAAAAAACATACAAATGCTATGTCTAGAGTACAGAAGTGCTAAACCTGCTGAAGCTCACGAGCCATACAGTGAATTTAAGCCAGCACTACAAACTGAGTGGTCTCATTTAAAAGCAGGGGCTATGCCAAAGCTATTATCAAAAGAAGGTCAACGTTAAAGATTCTACAATTCAATTCTTTCATATATTCACCCTTTTAACACCATGAGCATAGTCCAGTTTAAAAAAAAAATCATAAGAGGTTCTTTTTTCAGTGATTTCTCATTGCAACTAATTTAAGTAATGTGAGCTTATCATATCAGTATTGAGTTTTCCTTAATTCATTAGTTTTATTTCTATAAAGCAGCACCCTTCAGCTTCCCCATAACAATCCTACCAGATAGCTCCCATTCCAGTTAGAATTGCTCGACATTTGAAGGGAATCTAATCAAGGTGTTTGTTTGTATTTACATGGAATAATTACTCATTGTGGTTATTATAGTATCTTTTAAGACAAATCACCATAGGAACAGAAGAAATGAATTTTTATATATGTATACATATGTGTTCTATTATGGTTTTTATTTCAGTAAATAGAAGTGCAGAATTTAGTGACATTAATGACCTTCTACTGTGACATACCAGCACTATGTGATACTCCCAGTAATGTCATTCGAGTAATATCAGCTGTATAGTGAGTACAGAAACTGTCCCCACTGCCAGCATAGCTTTGCTGGCTGTCATGTAATAACACTCCCCCCTAAAGACACCATTCCAAAGGAAGTTTTTGTCTCCCATTCCTCACTGAAGTCCACAGAAACTGAAGTGACTCAGCAGCATAGGAAGGGTAAGGCCCTAAATGTCATCCTCACTTCTTACTTCTGGCCACTACAGGAGCTCTTGGATAAATAACAATAATCCTGTCACTTAAGTCTGTGTATGGTTAATGCACTCAGTGTATTAAAGGAAGTGACCACCATCACTTTTTGTAGCAGTGTATTTATATGGTAGGTATGACAACAGCCGGTAAAGTCATATGGACTCTGTAGGAGGCAGTAAAGTGGGGAACAAGAGAGTTTCCCTATTAGGGCTGTTTTTCAAAATAAAGTGCCACATCTGCTGTCTACGATGGAATTTCCCCATTTTCAAAGAATAAGCTAGGCTAGTTCAAACTTACTGCGAAATGGAGTTAATATTTTGTTATGCATGCATTTAGGAAAAAAAAAAAAAAGCTTAAGAAAACTCAAGGAATTCCTTAATATTTATTCTTGATCCCTTCCAAATGAGGCTTTATTCTCTGCTTGTCATAGATCAAGGGGTTTATCAAGGCTTTTATATATTTATTTACTATATTCCCCAAATTTGTCAATTGGAGCATAACAAATCGAGAAAGGCAAACAGCACTAAATAATTATAATAAAAACTGAACAAAAAGAAATGGAGGATTAATTTCCTTGATAAATTTGATGTTATCTTTTGCTTTCAGAATTAGCTGCCTAATCAACATTTCTTTTCACATTTGCTTACATGTCCTACCAAAGGAGAAAAATCACTAGTGGATAAATATGACAATGGATTAAAAAAACATCTATTTCAGTGTTATTTTGTCTTATATAGATTACTAGTCACTATATGGGAAAATATTTGTATGGCAAAAGAAACAAAACTCTGAAGCCCCTCTGTCTTTGATTCAGGCTAGTGCAAGCTGGAGAGCAGGCTGCCCGGGGAAGGCGTTTCAAGGGTGTCTGCAAATCCCAACCCCGCCCCAAGTACCCAGCTGCACTGGGACTGGGGTACCAGTGCGAGAACAACTGAGGCTCAACCACTAAGATATGTGCCACGAGGGGTTAAATTCTCTGTAAAAATGAGGTAATGGCACACATCAGGAGGTAAGTGTAATTTTTAAACTGGTACAGTATATTACTTCATGTTCTTTTTTGCTTGTTGGCAGTAGGAGGTAAGACACAGGAAGGAGATGGAAAGGGACTTTGTGGTGTGTATGTTCGCAGCCTGTTCTTACAAGGTGGCTCACACAGGGAGGGTGTCAGGAAGCATCATTTTATCTAAACTGATGTAGCCCATCACTAACCTGGCACAGCACTGCCTTCCAGGCATCCCACTGGGGTCTGCTTCAGTGCCAGTGCCCACAGATGCCAGGGACTGAAATGGAAACATGGACACCACTGCGGTTATTGGAAGCATAATCGCGGGGGCTGGCTTGGGGGTGGCATATTTAAGCCGCATTTTGTTTCTATTCTTGCATGGCTGCATAACAATTACCCCCTTCCATTGACTCTCCCCCCGCATGCTCCTTGGCCGTGTAGCTACACGGGATGCACCACCCAGGCACGCCCTGGCATTGTTTGTCGCCTGTTCTGCACGAGCAGTGCCAGGAGCCCTGCGTGGCCCAGCTGCCTCTGGGATGCCTGGGCAATGCTCCCCTGTTCCCCACGGTTTCCATTTGCATCTCAATGCCAGAACTGGGCCCGTGAGCTGGGCTCCATCTCGATCACACCAGAGCAATAATTGATTTCAGGCCTGAGTAAGTCCATTGAGCTCAGCTGAGTTTCTCCAGATTTACACTGATGTAACCAAGATCAGTTTGTGACGTCTGTGTAAGATGGAACATCATTACTAAGTATTTGTCCCTTTGCATTCATGGAGAGCCAAGGACACACTACTGTGCCATACGCTAATAAGATAAGGGAGCAAACACCAATGGGAGAAGAAAGAAACAGTTTTGAGTTCAAATCTTTTATGATTCTAAGGCAAAGTTGAATGGTATTTAGATAGACATGGATCTCACAAATATACTATATATAGATTGAAACTTTGATTCTCATGATTTCAGGACATTTTTCCATCAAGTTCAAAAAAATGAGTTATCCAAATATTCACCTTTTTCTTTTTGTCATTGAACTTTATGCTTTCATGTGAATGTGCATACCTTATTTCACAGTAATCCTTCACTGACTATTCATTGACCTGTAGTTTTGTTTCCTGCTGAAAAAAAGAAATCTAAATTCTTTCAAATTTCAGATAAAATTTTAGAGTTACTCTATGAAAGAAACACGCAGCCCCTGCCTGCTGACCCAGGCTTATTCTTTCTGTGGCAGTAGCTAGGTCTGTCCTGTCCAGAGCTTTTCCTGTGTTGCAGTGCCTTCAACCACCATTGCACAGAGATGATCTCCAGGTTTTCCTGACAATGGTACACCACATCTACCTGAAACTCCAGACCTTGCTACATTATTATTTGCCTATGTGGAAAACAGCAGGGAAAATATCAGTAAACCTAAATCTGTGCCTCATTTTGGAAAGACTGACTGTAGTAAGCCCAGTTTAGCACCAATGACAATTTTATGATCCAACACTTTTAGCCTTCCACCAGGGAAAAGAGGCAAAGTCCTGTGTCAGATCAGTCCAGTCCCAGCTGTTGAGGATACCTGAAAGAGGAGATGGGCAGATGAACCACACCAAACTGTTTGTCTGCTGGCCAACATGTGGGCTGTCTTCTCCTCTGCAGTTTGTCTGTCAGCTTTTCATATTTCTGTTCTCCGTCATTACTCACTTCTGTGACAACCTCTTCTACAGACGTTGGAAAATTACAAACTTACCTAGGAAATACAACGTGAAACATTTACAGATTATATATGCGTAGCTGAATAGTAACTAAGAAGAAAACAAATTTCTTGGCAGAGTGGATTTAAAGACAGTCCTACAAAGCTAAAGCCAGTAGTACAAAGTTCTATCTTTCTGCTGCCTCTCACTCACTCTCTTCCTGGTTTAATTCTTTGATTTTTTTTATTTTCTCATAGAACAGTGAGGTCAAGAGAGGGAGCCCAGGTCTCTATACACTGGCTACTATCTGAGGCCGAGCCGTGATGCTGGGAGTGGGATCTGACTACTGTACATTTCACTGAAGACTTTTTAAGGTACCAAGTTTTTTTCAGCTAGTAAATAAAAAGAGATGATCCATGCTTTTCATAGAATGGACATTTTCCACATTCCAAATGGTTATTAGAAGCTGACTAAAATATAATTCAGACAACACTGGAGAAGAATTAACTTCCTGAAATCCTCACCATCCCTGCAGAGGTGCTTTGGTCCAATTTTAAATAGACATTTCATTTCCTGGTTTTGTTCAGTTTTAAGATGCTACTCATTTTAGTGCATCTTCTTTTGCAAATCCCAGAATAAAAACAAATGTTGCAACTGCACAACTCAAAGCTGTTTGAAGAGAATGTATTGTAAAATTATCTCTGCATTCTTTTTATACTATAAAAGTGCTGATGGCACTTTGATGTGGAAAGGATGAGATACAGTAATCTGAGAGGCTGCTGTGAAAGGAACGACATGCTTTAAGCTGGAACTATACAGAGAAACACCCAGAGTAATGACAGCCTCACACAACAACTAATTTGATTCCTTTGTGTTACAGTGAATCATTAAACCACAGCCACCTGCTAATGAGCATGAAGGCTTCTGAGCAGAGGTCACATTTCTCCCACATTTTGTAAAATTCACTCCACCCCAGTTATAAAACCATCCATTATCACCTTTTCTTCCACAACATTTTTCTTTGGTGAGTTCACTGCCACATAGAAATCGAATCAAGAAAGCGAAAAAATTAGTGCCTGCTTTTGCAATTGAAAATACTCCTAATTTTTAAGTAGAAATTACTTCTATAGATGGGGAAATTAGTTACAAATATCCTTTTCTTTTTAAAAAAAAAAAAGATACCTACCTCCTCCTCACTGCCCCCTGATTCAACTCTTAAGTAAATAACAAATGCAAAGCTGGAATACTGGAGTTTCAAGCAGGAGTAACCCTTACGTCCATGCTTGCAGATCATTGCTCCTCCAGCAAGTGTGGCGTCACATTTTGGTATTGCCAGCTCAGGTTGGGAAACGCTGACTACAGTGGGTGAGGGCAAGAAACTTAAAGAGCGTCAGAGCTATTTGCTGCACAGGGAAATGTCGTACTCATTCATACACCTATTCAAGTTTCATACTGACTGGGTTAAGGCTGAAAAGAACAGACTTCCAGATTAAGGCTGAATTTTGAATGCTAGAAAACAAATGCATCAAAGTTACTTTTATACCTAAGGAATGTTAGATAGTGATAATTTCCTAAAGCTCAGAAATTTGTCAGATTATAAATCAGAACAAAATAAATCCACCGAATTGCAAATAATGCCCTGAATGCCTCATGAAAGGCCATGCTGATTAGCTGCACCACAACTTTCCTGTGCTTACATTAAGCATAAAACACAAGTGACTCACCTCAGTGTCTGTAACTATCACAAGGCCCCTAAAAACCAAGAATATTTGCTTAATTTTCCCAGACTACAGTTTATTCTTCCATCCCTAAGGTATGTACTGTGATGCAAACAGACTGGAAAAACTAGATACAGTGTGTGAAAGCTATGAAGATTTATAAAATAGTGATTAAGAGAAGTAACTTTATTTACATTTATTTGAGACACCTTTAAAATATTTTTACATGGATGCATTTGACAGATAAATTACAGCACATTTCTTTTATTATTAGTAGGGATCTAATTAATTGTAATTCTAATACAAGAAAGAATAATTAAGTTTTTAAACTCAGTGAGACAGAGAATGGACACACTCTGTGACCTAAAATGAACTTATAATTTCCATGTAAAAATATTTAGTGAATATGTAATGAAGCTGTGGGAAGCTGCAGGATCCAGACATCTCTTATGCAGAGAACAAAGCTACAGAGTTAAGCTTAATTCTGGTGCACTCCACAGGCTTTATTGTTTGGGACTTGGGAGTACCCAGGAATGCTATGATTTATTTCTTCTATGTGTGTTTCATAGTTATTCCTCTTTCTCATACTTATTTTCATTCAGACAGATCTGTACAACTCAGAAAAAACCACATCTGGCCAGTTGAGTGCTTGGTCTGAACAACATCATCTAGTTTACCAAATTCCTGCTCTGGCACATATCTTATCATGTCACAAGCCTTTTGCCCTTATTTACTAGTCAGGTAAATAAATACCTGTCCAGGTAGAGTTCCAAGTCCACCTCCGAATCTCTGAGGGGCCTAGGACCTGGCTGGAGATGGTCTGCTGGGATATACCTGAGAAAGAGCGATCAATCTGCTAAAGAGAGGTTCTTTGGGGAGGCCATGCCTACTATCTAAACTTCCTCCTTCTTAGGTAGGTTCAATCCGAGCTGTTTCTGTGACAGATTACTGAAAATTATTTAAAGCAATTATTTGCTTAAATATGTGGGTTTTTTTTATTTCATTTATGAATTTCAACTTTTGGCCAACCCATGAAATGGGATGGAGTAAAAACCAACGAACTACCCAATATTCTGTTTGTAGTAGATGTTTTTAAGGGTTAGACAATCTTAGGGCACCAGGATGGTGTAAGAAGTGTTGGAGGGGAACAGATTATGTTTGAGGCAGATCTCTTGAACCAGCAGAGAGTTAAAAGAGTGAGCAAAGCCGAGGGGTCAGCAGGTGGCAGAGGGCCCTGCTGAAGCCAGAAGGTGCCTCAGCTGTGCAGAGGAAAATCAGCTGAAGTGTGTGAATGTGTGACACTGATAGCTTTGTGTGTACATGCTTCCAGCTCCTCAGGGTTGGTGTGAACTAGCCTGCGTGGCTAAACATCACAGCATGCTGCAAAGCTCATCTGTCAGAGACTGGTATCTGGGACTGACAGGGAGCTTGTCTGCCAGGACAGGGAGCTCTTCCTTCCTGTTTCATGAATTTGTCACTCCTGTGTCAGGTAACTGCTGTGTAAGATGAGTGCTCTTACCTTTCATTTTAAACTCTTTGGAAAAACTTTTCATCATTGTAGAGCTTATTGATAGGAATATTTTTCTTGCTTTCCTTTCCAGGCAGGTCTGTTACTCCAGGAGAAGAGCCAGGACTATGGAGAAATGAAGGGCCATGCCCAGCTCTCCTGGCTGCGCTTGCCACAAACCCAACTTCAGCCTGTCAGTCACCACCCCCAGTCCCTTTCTCTTTCTTTGACACTCCCAGCAATCAGCTAAACAGAGCTAAATGTTTAGTGTATGCACACACTGGCAGCATCACTCGGATGTACACCCTTTTACTTAACCATGAAAACTGCTACTTTCCTGTAGATAGCTACATTAATATATTATCTGGCAGTCAGATTAGACGGAGTATCATCTTTTCCAGGAAGATCTGCAGTCCAAATTGTCCTGTCTGTGGATAGGATAGTGGATAATCTGCTGGCAGCTTTGGATTATAATTAAATACACTTACAAAACTAGTTTGCAGATTGAAGCCAGTGATTGATTTTTTAGCAAAACCCACTCTCTCTTTGCTTTTCTTTAAGACTCTTCCTGTGCTCTGTAGTGTTAGTATATTAAATTCAATTCTGCACTGAATGCAAAGATTAAGAGATTTTTTTTCCAAGTGGAATCTTTTCCCATTTTCAAGCGCTCTTCTCTCTTACCCTTCCCCTCTCTCTCATGCTGTCTGAATTTCAAGGCTAATTGACAGAGAAACTGTCACCTTTTGCTTTCCAAACTTTGCTTTAATAAATTCCTCCTTTGAGGATGATGAATTTACAAGATGATGATTCCTCAGATTTTCAATAGTCATGATACTGTCAATCAACTGTTGTATTTTACAGAAAAAGTAGTGATGACTCTTAACACTGAAAAAATGTTAAAAAATTTTCTCACTTCAGGTTATCATAAAAATCTGCCTCTCTGAGATTTAGAGGCTATTCATTATTATTTTCGTTTGTATTTCAGGAAAATGGCTAACAGGTTTGGTATTTGTATTTCTATGACTCTGCTGCAACTAAAGCTGTTCCTTGTTTACTCTCTCTTTGTTCTTCTTCACTTCATGCCACTTTTCTTCTCTGTTTATACACACACACACAAACAGTGCTCCCTGCTGCCTCCTGGACCGGGGCCAACTGTCCTGATGTCAACCAGTAAAGGACAAACCCAGCCCTGCCCCTCTCGCTGAGAAGGGACACTCTGCACGGTGCATCCTCCCTTTCTTCAGAGGGCCAGCAAAGATGTCCTCTGCAGGCAGAGGTCTCCAAACTGGAACCATTAGAAGAATTCAGTCATTTAGTCAACTTTCTATTATTTGGCATATAAGAAGAAAACCAAAATATAAACCAAAACCAGTCTTTCAACTGTCCTTCAAACCAACACCTCTGGTTACAATGCTTGGCAGGATTTCTATGTTCGGAGATGAACATACTGATAAATATTTGACTTAATTTTCTTAAACTGCCCCTTCCTGAAAAAAAAGCTCTTGCGGGCACTGTTTCATTATGAAAAGAAGAGAGAAAAGCTGAGAAGAACAAGATGCTTCTGTTCTCAGAATTTAATTTCCCACAATGACACACAGTGATACTACAGAGAATGGCATATAAGCAATAGAACTACTATTAGTAAATTTCGGAGCTATGAGAACTCCTCAGTGTCAAAAATTAGTAACTACATTCAAAGTAATTCATAACAGGAGCTGAGAAGTAGTGTAACAGTATACTAGGGAATTTACAAAAGGATTTTCAGGAGTAACACTTCATTACACCTATAGGTAGGAGGTGGGGAAAAAAAATCCATATTGTTGCTAACAACTGGTATCGCAGCAAATAACAGAAGCTATTGGATTAGGTAGGGAAAAAATAGGACAAACATTTTAATGCTTAGAGAATCTGTGTCTGAAAGATGAAATTCTAAAAATAATTGATTAATAAGACACTATTTTTCCTAGTAATCCTTATACAAGCAAATTACCTATGATCCAATGCTTGGAAAAAAAAAGCCACAACAAAATCCCAGCCCTCTAATCCTTACTAAAGTACACTTGCAGGACTAAAAACAGAAACAACAAGAACAACAAAAGAAGAAGAAAGAAAAACAAAAAAACAAAACAGGTTTTCAGGAATTGTTCCTATCCAAAAAAAACCCAACTACCTTCAAATATTAAGATTATATCAAATGAGATTTTCTAACATACTTCTGTGAAGTGAACCCAGTTAAAAGCTTAGGTCATCCAAGTAACAGTTAAGGAACACGGTTTTGTAAATCTTAGTCACTTTATATTTTTTGACCTGTGGTCTAAGACTACTGAATCTTAAATGTACTGAATCAGGTGAGTATTTGTGCTTATTTTCAGCTCTGTTAATTGAGGAGGCTTGCTGCCCTTGCTTTAACCTACTTTCTCTTCTAAAGCCATTTTGCCTCATAAGCCCCATGGAGATTTGAAAGGCAAAGCCAGTTTATTTCTACAGTGATCCCACTTTGTTCAGAAATATTGCCAAGGGCTTATTTGGAAACCCTTCTCATAGGAAATAGGAACATTTGGTACTTTGCAAAGACCGTAAGGACTCAACTCAAAATAGAAAGCACAGTTAGCAACCATAAGACAAGTGTACTGCCTCTCTCAGATATAACATCTGAGAAGAAAGCCTATTGAAAACAACAAAATATTAGTATTTTCAGATATTAAACCTGGTGTGACTAAGCACTGATGTAACTATTGGTTAATTGCTTGATAGTTATTATATATGACATTTTCTGATGTGGACTTTACTACACAATCTGTAGCAAAATGTCGAAGAAAATTAGTATTTTGTGTGTATTTTCATGCTGCATTTTATGCCTTAAAATGTAGCCATCTTTTCACCATGAACAAAAAGAATGGGACAATCACAATTACACATTTTGGGAAAAAATCTCAATCCTCTTCAAATTCGTAAAAAAAAAAAACAAACAACTCTTAATTTTTTTTTTCAAATCTGTAAAAAAATGAAGTATGTGTTGCTATGCTGGAATACCTCCTGTGCTGCAGGATGCAGACAAAGGGTGCCACCTGTATCCAGACAGATTTTCTGTGAGCACTCTCCACAATCACTTTGTGCCCTCACAGAGAACAGTGTCATTATTTTATGTGATCTTCCCCACAGTGAGGATGAAATCTCTGTCCAGAAGGCCTCCTGGGAAGAAGACCATGTTTTTTTTACAATGTTCGACTGCATTCATGGTGTCCCCAGAAATTTTCTGAAGTAAATACTTCACCAGTAATAGGACAGCAAAAACATATAACCATTCCAGTAGCTGAGTGGTTGAATTTCCTGCCCTGGGCAGTGAGCAGAACTATGCACGGCCATAGTGGTGCAGGGGAGGAGACAATGCTTGGGACTAAAATTTAACCTTGCAGGGGAAAAGAAGAGATCTCTTCCTTGATTGCAGTGGGATTCTGCTCTTCAAATCACCCACGTCATCATACAGTCTGTTTCTGTTTAGACCATACAGCAAATCTGATTTCCTCTTCTTATTAATAGTTTTTTATTTATTTATTACTTCTAGCAGGTCTTAACACAAAAGTGCAATTAGTTTGGCATTACTCCACTAGCTGTGTCCTGGTGTTTGCAGATCTTTGATCTGCAGACCATAATGATAACTATATCATCAAATAATAATCTTGCTTTTAAAGTTGTAATATCACAGCCCTTTGGAGAAATACAGCCATATGTCACAGGGAAAACAGTGCCCATTTTTAGCACAAGCCACACCAAACTACAAATCACACAGAGTCCGAGTTAATTAAGTCAGGCACCTACTGTTTGCCTATAGTTTGCAACAGCTATTAATTTGAAGCTCTGCTGTAATGTTAAGAGAAGAAAATTAACTAATGTAGCATTTTGTGACATAATAAATGCACTCCTAAAGGAGCTTGTTATGGTGACCTCTTCTGGATAACACTGTTTTCAGTAAAATTTTAGACAATATACTATAGTAATTTAGTGGGGGGAAAAGTTAACAGGTCTTACATCTGTCTCTGGGTAAAGTGAAAGAGGTCAAAAGCTCTTACCATTGATTATACAGAATGCAAAACCACGCGACAACTGGTAAAACTATCAAAGCAGCACCAACATTTTGGCATTTGTTTTCATTACTTTGAACCAGTAATTTTGCTAATTTCTGTGAAATTGGTTTTGTTTGGGTTTTTTTAATATATACATTTTTAAACATTTTTAAACTCTGTATTTTGTTTAAAATCATATTGAATTATATACATACTGTCACTCCAAAGTAATTGCTTTTATCTATTTAGTGCTTCTCTCTGTTATTGGCTGAAATACTTTCTTTTCCAGAATATAGTGCTAACTCTTCCATTATACACCACCAAAAGACTCTTCAATTTAAGCAAAAAAAAAGAAAAAGAAAAAGACAGTCTTCTGGGTAGGGCTAGGGAACCATTCCTATGATATGAAATCAGACTGAAAAGATTACAATGAGAGACAAGAAACAGCATTCAGGCTCTGTGAGGATTTAGACCAGCTACATTCACAAGTCAGGAGGGATCATTGGGTCACTTTTGCCCTGAAAACAAATGTTGATCTCACAGAGTGAAGAGCTGCTCTTTGACAGAACCCATATGTGTCACTTCCAAGAGAAGACTATTGGCATCACATTTTGTACAAAACCACTGCAACCCTAGTTGACTGTTATAGATGAACGACATATTTCAATACCAACATGCTTAAGTTTAAAATTTTCTTGTGCCTATATTCTTCTGCCTTTATTGTTTCAGGTATGTTACTGTTCTATATAGTAAAGCACTTTGTGAAATACTTCAGGGGGTCTTCCCACTGTTGCTTCTGTGTTTACACTCTTAAAAAATTGTTTTCAACCAACCTTCTACATTTTTAAATCTGTTGGGATTAATTTACATAGCTGGATATGCTGCAGGATCCAAGAGCTGCAAGAGGTACTCAATGTCCTCCCAATAGCTAGATGACCTGCTGTGACATCAGGACTGTAAGAATTATCAAGAAATCAAAGAAATTCAAAAGAAGTAAAGAATACATAGATTTTTTTAAAGTAAAATAAGGCAACCTATATATAGTCAGGTCCTTTCCAGTACGTTGTGATATACCATCTACCCATTGTGTACCTATGCTTTAATCTCACATGTGATTCATAGGAAAGAGTCACTAGCTCCAGTCAGACAGCACCTTTCCCTCTGCATTGCTGAAGAGATGAAAGGTGAACATGACATCCAAAAGTCCATTCAGTAGCTGACAAGCAGCGACACTAACTTGTCCTCTGCGTAAAGGCTCGAGTGGCTGCTTTTGCTTGATGACATAATCATAAAAATGCAGGAGAAAACTGACAGAAGGAATAAGAGACGAGACTACTTTTTTTTTTCTTTTAACAGTTGTGAAAGATCAACTATGGGAAGAACGTATTTTTCATTTCTAGCTTGTAAAAGCTAACCACTTAGCCACATATTTAGATGGTTGCATCAATTTATTGGTCCTCCATACAAGACAAAATTTAGGTGTGATTTCCAGTATGGACAGAATATTCCTGTTTCTAATACATTTACAGCCACGTTCCTTTCCTATTTAAATAGCAAAATTTTAGTAAAAATATATATCGATTTCAGTAAGAGAAGGGTCACATCACAGAAGGTGTGCATGCTTAGCGAAGAATGTGTTAGGGACACAACCCCCAAACCACTAACCTGTGCATTATGTGATGCAATCACCAGGTTACTGCAGGTAGGCCAAAAGAAAAGTGTATTCATTACCCTGTGCTTTGGTTTCTGGGCACAAACACACCTTATGGCACTCAACGTCGTGATCCAGTAACAGAGGTCTACTGTCCCAGCTCTGCAGAGCAGCAGAGATATTTTTTTCTTTAAATGTCAGGAGATATAAAAATACTTCATAGAGGCTAAAAAAATCAGCCCAAAGGAACCAAAAGGTAATTGAAAGGGGTTTAGTTGCTAAAAAGGGATTTTGGTTGCTAAAGAAGCTAAAGCTCCCAAATGATGACCCAGCTCAATTCATGGTATAGCCTTGAAATTTTAGACACGTATTCTGACTTCAGGGGGCTTGCTGTGGAGTGACACCTCGGTGTGATGATCTCTTAGCACTGGGGGAAAGAACCAGCATCCATCTGCAGTGTGCAAGGACAAAGTGAATCTAAGGACATGAAAACACCCGCTCACAAAGACCAGAGTGACCTGTACTTGCAGTGCTACCTCTGGCCCTGAGCAGGCATGGCTTTGAACAAACTACCAAAAAAACATTAGGAACGTTGATGAGCAAAACCTCCAAGTTAAAAAATTACTCTTATACAAATCTGCATTCACTGTGCCTTCTTTTTCTGAATAATATGCCAGGTCTGTATATTCCTTTGAGGGTGGAAGGTGCCTGAATGGACAGGAATTGGTGCCAGTCCCTGAAGCTGATCGGAGAACAGCATTGCCCCCAAATTGAAAGAGGGGAGATCTTAGCACACAGACTCAGAACCAGCTTTATACAGTAGCTGAGCAGATTTTTTTTTACTATTATGAGAAGCAGCCGAGAGACTGCCATTAAAAATAATAGAAACATATGTGATGTGTTCTCACACAGTGAAAATTGTGTGGAAGTTCCACATATGATCATCCTTTCCCACTGAACTCAGGGGCACAGCTCTGCTTTGACGAGGTTTCAAAACAAACTAGGAGTCTGCTGGTGCTTCCTTGAGAAAAATGAAATTTGTGATGGAGTGTCATGAATGTCATCCATTTGAGGTACCAAAGAGAGAGATTTCTTGTAATTGTAAAATCATGGTCTTCTAGCATTTATTAAAGTGTAAGTGAGGGGACCTCACAACATAGATATTAGATCCCTCGGAAACAGGGGTATATATCTGATGTAAGAATATTCTTCTTTCTCTTTCCCACATGTTGCTTCTTAACACACTATCAGAGATTACTCCTCCCACAAAAAAAGGTAGCAGGAGGGATTGCACAGCCACATCCCACTCTGCTACTGAGTAAGTCCAGCTTTGTTGTCTCTACCACCTTTGCTGGCTAATCTCGGCTCCCTTATCTGACTTTAAAATAAAACCACAGAAGATGCAATTTCTTGTCTCAGCTGAGGTGTGGAGTAATATCCCACAGCTAGCACACTGCGACAGCTATCTGGAAATACAGTTTGAGCCTTGCAGAAAATTTTAATTCTCCACTATGCTAAAGGTCACACTGATTAACTTCGATGGAAATTAGCTGTGTATAAATTTCTTCCTCCTAATAAAGCAGGCAGGGAAACCAGTCTCCAATCCATCATTCTGCAATTAATAAAGCAATACTAGCTGCAAAGAATCAGCTACCAGAATAAAGTATTGGAGCAGCTATGGTTGCTTTTCCCAGCAGTATTAGGTACTTTCAGTGAGCTTCTATATACAAACCTTTTTTGCTCACTTGTGGAAGACTGGGAGTTGATGGAGCTACAGATGCTCATGCCAGGAGAGGTGCCAAGTCAGGGAGTGCAGCATGGGGATGATTTTTAACTTGTATCATTTCAAGCACAATCACAAAAACTGCCATGGGAAAACAACAGGACTAAAAGTATGTTTCCTGTGGCTTACTAATGGAGTATTCATGCACAACATTAAGCTGATGAATATGAATTTGTTGGACACATCCTTTCTCCTTTTGTGCAGGTTTCAAATATTATAATTATGTTTGGTTTAATTACTAAAAGTCTCAGTTGAATTGTCACTGCTTTCAGCATTTTCAGTGTGTAGAAATTTATATTTAAAATTTATCTTATTTGGAGGCAAACTTCTCATCTTGATTTAATTTTGTATTAATTGGGTGGTACTGTATTTTAGGGTCTGATTTATCATCATGCTTACTTAAGAAAAGAAGCAGCATTCTCTGTTGATTATTGCTCTCCTAAATACATATAAAGCCACCCTTGTATGGCTTTATCCTTGGATTTTCTTTCCCGGACTCCATAATCATATTCCATTCCAATTGTAAGAATTTACTTCAGACTGAGGTAGAGATAAGAGCTCCTGACCATCTCTTACACTTACAGACTAGCTGCGTGGTTCCTGCAGGGTGACTAGGATTGCTAGTTAGATGCGTCACCCACCACAGCCGCAGAGATCTGAGTGCTTTCCAGGCAATTAAGGAGGCCCACATGCTGAGCAAGAAGCTGGGGAAGACACAGCAAGCAAAAGGATGCACCTGAATTCCTCCTACTCTCTGTAAGTCAGAAACCACAGTCATGGCTCTACTTCAGACTGTACATTTTGGATCTGGAGTGCAGTAGATTTAAAAAGGCTTGTCTGGAGTATTTAACTTGCACTGCGACTTACTCCCTTAAAATGTTCATTCAGGACTACAGGCATTGTCTTTTCACCCTCACAGAATTAAAACTTGCATCTCTTAAAGCATGTTGCCAAACCCCAAGACTAGAACCTACTATAAAACTGAAGGTATTCTCCCTTCACCCTGAGGAGGAATAAAATCTAAGTGTGACCCACTGCAGAGAAGGGACTGCAAGATGAGCAGAACAGGTTAAAAAGAGGAGCAGAAGGGAGTTTCACTCCATAATCCCATAGTAAAAGCATTAACTTTGGAAAAAAGAAAAGGGAAACCTCACTTCACTGCTCCTATTCAGTATTAAACTGCCCTTTCCCTTTCTTGTTTGATGAATCCCACTTTCCCAGCCCCTTCTCTGCTCTCCACATTTAAGAAGAGAACTAAAGAATGCAATTTATCTCACCCCATGTTATTCAGCTGCTTTCAAAACATAAACATGTTTCTCAGAGGTTATCAGTTATCTTCTGGTGAAGGCACCTTAAACCAGATCTTAATTTATTTCTCATCCCTGTCTTCAGGCTCCCTGTGAGGCGAAAGCTCAGCTGTCCATGTTGTTTCTCTCGCAGGGCATTTGGAGGGACAGTCTGAGTAATGGTGTGTGTGACATCAGCCACAGGATGTCTCTCTCCAAAGATGCTGCTGCCACACTGGTGCCATATGCCTTTCTATTTCATGACACCTGTTTACACAGTGTGAGTCAGGAAAAAGATTACTTTCACAGCAGAATGGGAAATCATAGAGCATTCACGGACAGGCAGCGGGTTCAGGGAATATCTAGTGAAAGCATTTAACAATTCATATTGTCAGAATCTGTATCACATTCTTGATACATGCTGGTTTCAGTCCCCTGTGGAAGTGCCACAGGTGCAAATCATTCTGAAAGTCAAAGAAATCAAATTCTGTAGCTAAAACTTAGTTACATGCAGAAAAACAAGCATGTACTTTCCAGATTATTACTTAACATATCCCATCCCTCTGTTGGATTTGAGTAGGGATTCCTTGAGTTATTATTTTTCTTAGTATTGCAAAGTAAATGAAAAAGTTGGCTTTTATGCCTTTGTAAGCAAAAATAACTATTATCTCAAGTGCAGAGCATTTGTATCTCTTATGATGCACAATGTTATGATCGCATTGCTGGCCTTTGGAAAAGTCTGAGAAAAGGTTTGTATTAATTTTGTTAACGTTGAAGAGAACAGACTGGTGCATTAGTTTAAACCAAAGAGGTTCTGAGTTAAAGTGCTGCACAGCACATGCAGTGCTCTGTCATGGATGGATACTCCCTTTCTCTCACTCTTTTGAGATCGTAGTTGTGGACAGAAGAGCAGGACAGCCTGATTAAATCTTGGTGACTAAATCTTCAACAGCTGCACCAGATTAACCAAATCTGTCCAATCACAAATGTCCCCTCCTCACTATGTTGTGATTTTTTTTTAAACAGTAAGGATTTGATCCTGTAATAATTGTTGAAATGAAAGTAGTGTTACAGGTGTGTTACATGGTGTGACAAAACAGAAGTACTATATAATGTTGAGTAGAGAATAATTAAGTTGATTTAACAACCTACAGAAAGGAAAAAATTGCTAGCGTTTTCCAACCTTGAGAAATTTCACTAAATTCTGCTTGAAAAGGGAAATTTTGAGTAGCATTTTCCCAGCACTGCTCCTATCTCCTTGCCATTTTCTGCCCCTCAACAAACACTGCGTTCCGCCATGCAGGGAGGCACAGGGACACGGGTGGGTGCAATACTACTGCACGGCTCTGGCACTGCTCACCGAGTAAATGCCTTCCTGTCCCTGAGCTGCTGTGTCCTACAGACGTTTATTTTCATTTATCTCACAAGAACTGAGAATGAACCGTAAGCATTTTAAGACCTTACATTGAATTTTCCTTTTATTTTCCTCCCTCCCAATGCATTTCCACAAGTGTGTGTCTTTAACAAGCCGCAGGCGCTCTGTCAGTGTGGATTTGTGGTGCTGGATTACTCCGAACTTTCAGAGGTCAAAAAATCCTCCTCTAACACACAGGAACCCTGAGAGCATCGTGACACTCCGCAGGGTATAGTGCCTTGTGTCTCCTGGTCACATTTCAGGCAGTGATTTCAGGCAGTCTTTAAAATGCACACAGGCCCGTCGTGTCTCGCCCGGCCTGCACAGCGGCATCCCCAGGAGCCACACCAAACGCTCCTTGAATTCTGCCACGCCTGGGACCGTGAGCATGTCCCCGAGGAGCCCCGCTGTGCCGCCTGCCTGTTATTGTTGTGGTTGTGTTTGCTGTTGTGTTTGCTGTTGTTTCTGTTGTTGTTGTCTCCGTTTCTCCCACACCCCCCTCCGACGGCCCCGCAAGATGGCGGCGGGGGCGGGTCCGGGCCCGCGCGCTCACCGCGCGCCGCCGGCCGGAAGTGACGCGGTGCGTGTCGGTACGCGGCGGGTGGAGGTGCGGGCTGGGCGCGGTGTGCGGTCTGTGGGGTGCGGGACCGGCCGNTTTGAAGAACGAAATAAAAGTGCCGAGCCCGGCACCGTGTGCAGTGGAAGGTTTTTGATTGTCTTGTATGTGTTATAGGTGAAATGTTTTTCATATGCTGAATTCCAGCGTGGTTTGTCTCGTTGCTGTACGTTCAGAACTCCATAAAAAAGCAGGAAGTCAAGATGAAGAGCAGGGTGACACAAGTAAATGTAAGTGTTCTTAAACCTACGCTGTAAGGTTTGATTATTCCCATGTCACTGTTTATTAGATCGTTAGTTTATTACTATGTTAAATAAAACTTCCTGAATGCAAAGCAAGGAATATCTAATTGACAGCAGCTGCTTATAAGAGAAATACTATTGTGGAGTAAGTAAATTACAGCAGTTTCTAGCACCTGTTACCTTAACAGTGGAAGTCCTGAATATAACTGACATATAATGATTAAATGATCTTCAAATGAAAATATCAAGAGACAATAAGCAGCAGTTAATTTGGCAACTGTATGTCATACTATGAATGCTAAAGCTTTTCGTTTTAAGAGCTGTATGGTTCATTTCTGAATGAATGGGAGTTATTTTGTAGGAGTGCAAGAAGGAAAAATTTAATTTTCTAAAATGATCACTTAGAAATGGTGTGTATGTACAGAATGCTACATTTGGGACAGGTTAGCAGAGCAGTGCTGTGCTGATGCACTGCCTGCAGTCTGTGGTGTTTCTCTGCCTGTGTTTATAGAGTTGGACCCTGCATAAGCTTCCTTTTGAATCTAGCTTTTCTGACTGAAGTAGCCTTTAATAGGAATGCTTGAAGGATAGTTTAATATCTTCTCCTATTTTCCCACTTTGGTGGTTGTGGTAGTGCTCCTTCATCTACTAGAATAAGCAAGGGTTTTGGACTTTTGAACAGTTTCAATCATTTTGATCAAAATGAACAAGGAACAAGGCTAACTTGTGACAGAAAGCCTGGTTATGAAATGCTGAAGGGGACAAGTTCTTCTGCAAAGAGCTGCTTTTGCAAGGAGACATTATGCAGACATTATTTTATTTCTGTGAGCACTTGTCTTTTGGGGCCTGCCTGGGCAAAGACAGATGATGTAGAACCCCTAAAAATGGATCATCCTAAAAAGACTTACTGCTTTCTTCCCATCTGCTAAATAGTATTTAAATACAGTAACTGTTTCATTTTTTTCAAAAAATTTTCTTACCATTTTCATGGAAGCCTAAGATACAGACTTATATTATATTATTGGGTGGCAGGAAAAATCCCACCTTAAGGACTTTTCTTAACCTTGAATGAATTCAGTGATCTGCTCTATGGTATAATCCCACAAATGAGCATTGAAGGGGGAAGAAAACCTTAGAGAAAATATGTGAATTTCTTGTACTGGCTTTACCATCAAAGGTAATGTTGCCCTGAATTGTCAGATGGACATACTTTTGTAGGCATTCCTATTCCCAATAAATGATACAGTGCATTTGATTTGTAACATTGTCTTGATGCAGGCATGATAATACTGGGTATAATTTTAATACGATGTTAGAAATATACCCTTGGAAAAGCAATATTCTAGGATATGTTATAGTGGCCTCAAAATGCAATTTTTTATTTGCATATGTCCACACACTCCCCAGTTAAGTTTTTGGATACAGTCCACCCTGGTCTGGGGTTGACCTCCACCATCTGGTTTATGGAGGTGGTGTCCTTGTATTCTAGTAACCAGTAGTTTTAACTGGCTCTTTGCTGGGCCAAAAACTAGTGTGCCAGTGTGTTGGTGGAGAGAGTGCCACTTCAGCAAACGAGGTGAGAATTGCTGTGGGAAGTTCAGTCGAGGTGCATAATCGAGTCCTTGTGTTGAGGTTCTGCATCAGGTGGGGTGTTACCTATTTTACAGTTAATCACTGTCTCACACCGTGAGATTGTGGTTCTGAAATTCTGTGGAAAGAGAGGACCCTTGCAATGAAAGTACTGAGATTTCAAAAGCTGCTTCTTAACTCTACCAAAGTAATTTTAAAACATCTTGATGGATTCTTTCTGTGTATGTTGTATATGCTGTCATGCTCCAGTTTTTGCGTATGACTCCAAATGTCACGGTGCAGCCAATGGAATTTCTGTGAACTATTTAAGTGTATATCACTTAAACAATCCCACAAATCTGCCTAGTACAGCTGTGTCACTTAGATGTTTATATATGAAGCTGAGAATGACTAATGAAAAAATAAAGAATGATTAGTAAAAAGGGAGAAGGGAGGGAGAAACTACTCCATAAAGGGTGTTTTTAGGAGAGAGGAATGACAGTCTTCAAACAGGAAGTGGTACGATTCTGTTAATGGTGTTGCACATGATGCAACAAAGTGAAAGGGCATTTGGAAGGAGGAAGCAGGAAAGTGGTTCATCTACTGTAACCTCCAGCAGTGATTGACATATGCCTTGAAAAGTTTATGAACAGGGCAACTATAAAACTATTTGCCCACATACAATCCCACTCTCTGGCTATTTGCAGCTTCCTGAGCCAGGTGAACTTTTTTGGTAACCTGTGCCTATTTTTCTTCAGTATTTTTCCAGTGTCTTGAACGCATGTAAACAGTTTGCTTCTGCAGTATCCTGTAGTAGGGTGTCCAGCTGCTTAATTTCTTTTTACTAGGAAACCAGCTCTCCTTGTCATAACTGACTGCCATGAGCTTTATTTGATGGCCCTCCTTGTAGAGGAGCAGGGAAGTGAAGATGTGGTATGCTTTGTTCTGAAGATATGTGCCCAGAATCATGTTGGGGCTTGATATTTTTTTTCCTTTGTTTTCCTAAAGCATGGTTCCAGCCACGAAAGGAAGGAAAACTACAGCTCCCGACAAGAAAGTTTGTCTCCAGAGGACAGGTAGAATAACTTCCAATTCTGTATATATACCTCACAAAGTTAGAGAAGTTAAAAAAAATCATCAGATTATGCTTCTTTCTATGTATTACCATACGTGAGTGGTGAAGAGTGAGTGTAGGTTTAATAAAATACTTGTATGTCTGTAACAGGAATGAAATGATTTGTTACTAAAATGAAATCTTAAAAAAATCCTTAGCATTTAGTTAAATTGTCATGGGACTTGAAAATGGAAATTGGGTGCCAGCTTTTTGCTAGAACTCACATATTGCTGATACCACAATTGTCGTTTTAGGGCAAGAGTTCTGTGCTGCACAAGCAAAAGTAGGTGAAAGAAATGAGTACATGTGTTCCAAGGAATGCACAGTGCTGAATTTGCTTTGGCTGTTTAATGTTACTATTGTTTAGCGTTAAATTTTATATTCGAGGAGGGGCTTCCTTTTACACAGCTTTGATTATTTGGTAATTTTTTCCTGACAAGAAATTATTACTCTTTTATTTGAATGATATGTATATTGAAGCTCAGGTTGCAGAAATGGAACAGTTCTGCATCATAGCATTGTATTGCAAGCTGATATTAATATCATTGCTTTTCTCAGCCTCTTACTAAGAATTTTGTGTCTTGGATTGCGAATAGGGATATGGAGTGTGATAGGTCTCCCTCTCCCAGAAAGAGAAGGCACTCTGATGACAGCAGATATGATCAGGATTATTCAAGAAGGGAATACTATGATGACAGAACTTCAGATGGAAGGTACCAAGCTCTTTCTTCATCAGTAATAAAATACTTTGTTCAGAGAATAAAATGTGAGAACTTTTCATGAACCCTTGAGTATTTGGTGAGTGTTTTCTTTTCTTTTTAGAAGGATGGAAAGGGGGAGAGATAGACACTATGAGAGATGGGAGGAGAGAGAATATGATCGAAGGAAGCAGAGAAGATATTCATCACCTGATCAGAGGAGTCCAGAGAGGTCAGCAGTCCAGAGCTCACTTGCTCATGATGACAGCGCTTCAAAGAAGAAGAAAGAGGAAGTGGATCCAATCCTTACTCGCACAGGTGGTGCATATATTCCACCGGCCAAGCTCAGAATGATGCAAGAGCAAATCACCGATAAAAATAGGTGAGTTGAAAGTGCCATACTAGGTGTTTTTGCTGAAAGCAAAACAGTTAAGAGTTTTAGAGAATTGTGAGGAAATGGATCTATTTAGAGGGTTGTGATCATTGTTTTGAAGGTGTATTTTTTATGAGAAGAGAGATAGGATAATCAGATTAAAATTACATGCTTCTGCTGCAAAGTGGAAATGGGAAAGTGCGTTACAGAATGTAGTTAGGGAGTTTTGGAACATCTTAGAAAATTGAACATACTGGGTTATACTATACATACAGCAAATTTTGGTATGTCGTGTTGGTTCAGTGGTTTTCGAGTAGTTAAATGTATAGGTGTGAACTGATCTTCACATTTATGCAGTAAATATTTTCTTACATATTTTATGATTAAATAAAAATGTGAATGTAAGCTATGTATATGAATGTACTCAATGCTACTTTAAATTTATGGATTAATAATTTATGATGCCTTTGTAATAGCTTGGCATATCAGAGGATGAGTTGGGAAGCCTTGAAGAAGTCAATCAATGGTCTTGTCAATAAAGTGAACGTTTCTAATATAGAAAACATAATTCATGAGCTGCTTCAGGAAAATATTGTTCGGGGAAGGTAAGTCTTAGTATTTTAAAGTAATTCTTCTGCTTTTCTAGTAATACATGTATGGTTCACATGTACATCACTGTGTGTGCTCTATGTAGTGTATGGGTGCTAGTCAGATTAACTTGAGGCTATATTGTCCTCTGCAGAATAGTCCCTTCCTTGGGAAAGGGGTAGAATGCTTGGTGGAATAAAACATTGCAACAGATAGTGTATGTTTCCTTTTAATGGTTTTCCCTATGCATTTTCTTTGAATAACTTGTAATTTACATTTGTCACTGTTTACTTTTTTAGTGCTGGATTTTCTTTTCTCTGGGGCAAATAATATTTGTAGTCAGTCTTTAGCATAACAAGTTTTCCTACAGTTACCTGTCTGTTGTTTATTGTTGTAATGTTGAGAAAAGACCATTATGCTATTTGAGCTCAGCACTAAGTCATGGTGACTGCAGTTATTATGTGATGATTTTCCTTGCATTAGTTTTGATATCATTAGAGGTTAAACCTGCAAGTCCAAAGGAGCATGGTTTTCTTAGGTCAGCTACCATTTAAACAAACAAAACCAAACTGCCAGCAACAAATATCCAAAAATAATTCTGGTACATTTCAAACAGTTGGCAGCACTTCCTTTGTCACAAATTAAGCACTGTTATTTAAGGAGGTATAGCTGAGGAATACATTACTTTCATGTATGTTATACCTAACAGGAAAATCATAATCCTGCAGCTAGCATAAAAGTAACATGAGAATTAAGTAAAATCCTGAATGTGATTTCTGTTAAAAGTAATAATGAAGTCAGGGATTTCTAGGATTGGTTTTTACTTGCCTGCATTTCATGTCTCCAAAACTTAATTTTCATACAAGCAGTAGTATTTTAGTTTAGAAATGAGCTTATTTAATGTTTTTAGAATACCCTTGTCTTTGGAAGTTTTGTGTGTGATTTATAAGTGTCAAAATAATGTAAATGAGAAATAGCACCATTTCCATTTCTCTTACAGTTGATTCTAACTTCCAAATTGGCACAAAGGTGCATATGAAAGTAGTGAAATGAAGTTTTACCTGGCTGTCAAGTCCTTTCCTGAGTTTTTAAGTAGAGGATAAATAAGAACTGAAACAGACCAGTTTCAGTTTGTTAGCAAGAAGTAACTAATAGTTTCAAAATGGAAAGAATCTTCTTTTGTGCACTAGTATGAAATGCCTTCTCTTCCATTTGTCAATTGCAAAGTCAGAATAAGGTCCCTAGGTAGTTTGTATTTCGTACTATGTAGGAGGGGTTTTTATGAGGATTTCAGTAGACCACGAAGAAAATAGTTGGATACCCATGTGTACTTTGAAGATTCCCATTTGCAGGTCTCTTTTTTCCTCTTTCACCCATTTGTAATGGAGCAAAATTGAGAGGGGAGGAAATAAGTCTCAAATTCTTTTCAGTCATTAGTCTTGATAATAAATATAAGAGAGATCATTAGAACAATAAAAGAACTATTATCTCATGAGCCATGTGTTTGCATTCATTTGGGTTCCAAATAGTAGTCTTTTATAATCAGACTGTGTTGGGGTTAAAAAGGGATAATAGCAGGATACAAGATGGCTGTTTACATGCTTAGCATTGTCCAGTGTAGTTCTAAATGAACAATATTTAATGGAAGATAAGGTACCAGTTTAAGAATTTCTCAGTTCAGACAGATTTGGGTAACACATTTTGCAAAACTCCATTTGTGGTATGATAAACAATGGTTTGAAAAGGACCGTCTGTTATCTTCCAGCTACTCCAACTGCAAAATAAGTAATTTCTGTGATAAGTATTGGATAAAAATACTACGTGCCTTACTACCAGAAAAATCCTATAACTTATGTATTTTTACAGGGGATTGCTGTCTAGATCCATTTTGCAAGCTCAGAGTGCCTCTCCGATTTTTACTCATGTTTATGCAGCTCTTGTGGCAATTATCAATTCAAAGTTTCCAAATATTGGTGAATTGATTCTCAAGAGGTTAATACTTAATTTTCGCAAAGGATACCGCCGAAATGACAAGGTGTGTAAAACGTGAAGCAGCAACGATGCTGGAACTTGTGATTCTGCCGTGCTGTGTGTCAAGTGTGGTCAAATGACAGACTTCAAAGGAACTCAGCAAAAACCTGGGTCGACACCAGTCTTCAGTACATTTAGTACTGTTAAGAGTATCATCAATGTTTGACAGCCTATTCTGGGTTGATATTGTGATAGTTTTTTGAGTTTTTTTGCTTTTTGAAAGTGTACAATCCTAATTGTGAACAACTACCAGTATCCCAGAATTGTTTCATGACTTCATTTGATTGTGGGATGCACAAATCTATAGTATGTCTGAGTTACAATTTTTTTTTCCATATGTTAAAATTTCCTGTTTTATTTCTTTTGCAGCAACTCTGTCTAACATCTTCAAAATTTGTTGCACATTTGATGAATCAGAATGTGGTATGTTACTTTGTTTCTACTCAATCCAAACCATACATGGCTAATTTTTAGTTTTAAGACAGCACTAGCCTAAGTGATGATCCCTGTTCTAAAAGTTCCTGAAAACCTGAGTGTGGTGCCTGCTTTAAGTTGTTAGGACCCCTTTAGAAAAGATATTGGTCCTTCCTTGTGCAGTTACCATCACTTATGATTACATGTTCTCCAAGGCTTCCCCAGATTTCATATTACATTTGGGCTAGTATTCAGACAAGTCTTGATGCAAAGCAAGGATCATCTGAGACTGTCCCACAGATCTCAAAACAGTTTTCTTGCAACATGTGTGTAAGAAGAACTAGACTCAGTTACATCTAAATCAGGTTTGTGTCAGTTCTATGCTTCTGTTATGTGTTAGTAATCAGGATACTCCAATTTAAATAATGGCAAGAAGCAGTGTTTCAGGAATGCATTGGGAATGCAGCATTTTGCTAAAGAGGGAACTAATCTGAGACGTACCATTTGTTTATATGCCTGACGCTGGAAGAACTGATTTAATTACAGACACAATGCACTTGAAACTAATTTCTGTAATGCAGGCTCTGGTTTATTTGCTTCTTGGAAATGCATTCTATTTTTTTCTTACTGGCAAAGTGTTTTTCATTGCTTGCTTGTTCAATAACATGGTGACATTCGCTACGAAGGTGGTGTCAATAGAGTTGGTATAAAAACTATTTGAAGTTTTGACTTCCTCTTAAGCAGCTTTGTCTCACTACTGTTGCCTTGTGTGTGTGAGTAAATTAGGGTGCTGTAACATTCTCAAAGGCTGTACAGATCTGTCAAGTAAATCGCTGTGATGATCGCGTAACATTGTGCATTCTAATTATTTGATGATACTCTTTTCATAGGCTCATGAGGTTTTATGTTTAGAAATGCTGACTTTGCTTCTTGAAAGGCCTACTGATGACAGTATTGAAGTAGCAATTGGATTTATTAAAGAGAGTGGGCTCAAATTAACAGAAGTTTCTCCTAGAGGTATTAATGGTAAGTATAGTTAGCCAAAAATGTGCCTTTTGGTCATTTTGGTCATTTAATAAATCCTTCTCATATTTAGATTTGTTTCTTTTCCAAAGCAATCTTTGACCGTCTTCGACACATTCTGCATGAATCTAAAATTGATATGCGTGTTCAGTATATGATAGAAGTCATGTTTGCTGTACGGAAGGATGGCTTCAAGGATCATCCAATTATTCCAGAGGGCTTAGATCTAGTGGAAGAGGAGGATCAGTTTACTCATATGTTGCCATTAGAAGATGACTACAACCCAGAGGACGTTCTTAGTAAGTTAGAAATGGAATTCTGTGGCTGCATTCCCCAGGAAAACAAATTGAAGAATAAATATTCATTGTTTTCTTCAATCTGTATTTTAAATAAAGATTCTCTTTCATTCTAAAGATGTTTTCAAGATGGACCCGAACTTTATGGAAAATGAGGAGAAATACAAAACTCTGAAGAAAGGTAGGAGTATTTGTGTGTATACACATTTTATATATTTGTGTACTTCCACACTTATCTGTGGCATTTACTTATCCAACTGTTGTTGCCAGCCTTTATTATTTAACAGTGGGTGATATTCCTATCCTGGATAACTGCTGTTCAGTTCACCACAGACCTTTCATTGTGTTCCTACTATTCCATATTGTTTCTGCAACTGTTTTCTCCTTTAATTATGACTTAGCTGGGTTTTTTTGCCTCTGTCGCATTCTCCACCTGAGATATCCTTTCACTGTTTAAGTGTTGGATTGGGTGGGATTGTAATGAGCATATTGTGTTTTATATTCCATTAATCTGAGATACTGCTCTTTCAGAAATTCTTGATGAAGGTGACAGTGAATCTGAAGGAGATCAAGAAGCTGGAAGTAGTGAGGAAGATGAAGACGAAGATGAAGAGGAAGATGAAGATGGTAAGTGTATAACTAGCACCTTAGTAGCAGTTGATTGTAGATGAAACAGGAAAGAAGTGCTTACCTAAAATGTTCAAATGTTAAGGGATGCTTTAATCTTAAATTATGCTCAGATGTGTTTGCTAGCAAACTGTATAAAAGTAATGGTCTAAAAGAAAACAGGCAGAAAAGGAAAAGCAACTTTACTTGATTATTCTTGACCATATCAGTTTCCTGTGAGAAAAGCCTTGTAAAACATAACACATGAAAAACAGCAAGCACAAAAACAGTTCCTTAAACTTTCTAGTACTCTACCACATTTTAAAGTTACTTTCAAAATCAGAATGGGTTTTCTTACAACTGTTTCTTCATCCTCTATATTTCACTTTTTAGTTTAGTACAGCCCTCTTTCTTGATCTTCAGTGGAGACAATGTATGCAATTCCATGGAAAAAAGAAATTGATGGATAAACGTAACTGAAATGTTTATGCACACTGCATGAGTAACTGAAAAGCTAATCAAGTACTGGTCTTGTAGAATACCAGTAATGAATTTCCTTACTAGTTTACTGGTGTATTTCACAGAAGAGCAGAGGTTCCAGGTTGATGAAAAGTATGATCATTCACATAACTTTTCATCATTTATGCTTTTACCAAACTTCAAAAGACAAGGAATAATGAATTCCTCTCAAATGAAAGTGTTCACAGAATGCTTTGGTTCAGAACGGATTTTCCTATGCTTACTCCAGGACAAAACAGAACTTTGCAGAATGCTGTTAACATAGATCCTACATGTAACAGAAACTGAGAATTACTTGTTAAAATCCGAGATGCCACATAAAGAATTGTATAGTTAAATTATGCAGAAAACAGATTGCTGATAATGTAGACAAGAAACATTAAACTCAGAGGTTGCAGTGATTAAGTCACCTGAAAAGTCTTTAAAAGAAGAATTATCCTCTTAAAACTATATAAAAATATTTACCTCTCACTTATGGATGAAGCTAATACTGATTTTTATTTTTTCCTTATCTGTAAAAGTAAAGATTAAAAAAACACAGTCCTGAATATTTCTAGAAAAATAGTGTGCTGCAGACTTGGTAAATAATGCTCTGCTAAGAGATTGCTACATGTATCTTCCTTAATATTTTGCTCTTTACAAACTGTGTTTTCCTTTAACAGGTCAGAAGGTTACTGTCCATGATAAAACAGAAATTAACTTGGTCTCCTTCCGTCGCACAATTTATCTTGCTATTCAGTCAAGGTAAATATAATTTGTACACTTAGGAGTATAGTTCTTTTGAAATGGGGGAACTGTAATTCTCTTTCTTTTAAAATTCTTTTTTAATATGCAGTTTAAAACCAAAACAAACAAAAAGACCCCAAAACAACAAAAACAAGAAGTAGGGAAGTGTTCATTATGGAACCTGAGCCAACTGTGTAAAGCAGACTGTTTTGCCAAATGAATACCCAAATTCTCATTCTAAGATAAATCTTATTTGTTTCAAAATGTTTTGAATAGTGAACTGGGACTTTTTTATAACTATTGCTGTAATCAGAATTTTCTGAGTGAACAAAAGTCAGTGATCGTCAGATGATACAACATTTTAAGAATTTAGGAAAGAAATTCATGGCACACTTAAAAGTGCTGTAGATTTCCTCCGCTTCTGAAAGGAAGGAGTTCTGCAGTGTGGTTCTTCTTGGGACTGTTACCATCCGCATTGCTTGGAAAATAAGTATGTAGATACCAGCACTGTAGTGTACTCTATTTGAAATGAATGAAATAGAATGAAATCCCCTTGCAGTACATGGCACAAATGATCAAAACCTGGTGGTATAGCTCCTGTTTCACTGGGATGAGAGTGAATTCCATCATTAAAAGTGGGCATGGCCAATGCTCTGCAGCTGAATCAGCATGAGGAGTGTGGTAAATTAGTTGTGGTGTGGATCATTACAGGTATGAATTAATACCGCACTGAGAGGTATGAAAGGCTCTTCTCTAATGTTTCTCAGAGTTGCTGTTAAATAGTTTCTTGCCATGCTTGTTTGTTCATGTTATACTTGAGTGGGAGGAGGTACTTGGTGGTAGCTAAAGGCTTCCAGAACAGGAGTGCAAGGAGGAGAGTGTGGTATGTGCTACTTTTGGAGCTTATGTGCAGTGCTGGCATTTCAGTGTGTTTTCAGGATGTGCAAAATGAGCTCCCACCTGTCTATGTTTTATATGGCTTTGTAAGATGATGCAATGGCAATAATGACTTGAGTGATCTTGTTCTCAGGTGATTCGCTAATGTAATCAATTCAGATTAATTTTCAGATATAAGCTCATGAAATACAAAATGTTTATTAAAAATCGCCCCCCCCATAAAAACCCAGCAAATTAGACAGCTGAGGTAGTTTATTTCCAAACAGTAGAAGTTTCTGCACCAATTAATATGTCTGAAATGTTTTTAGCATAATGTATATTGCACAGATAATGAGAACTATTTTTTCTATTCAGCTTAGATTTTGAAGAATGTGCTCACAAACTGCTGAAGATGGACTTTCCTGAAAGTCAGACAGTAAGCCTTGCTTCTTACTCTTTTGTTATTAACATTATTAAGAAATAGTACTATGGTAGTATCTAAAATCCTTGGTTTTGTTCTGGGACCTAGTCTGTATAGCAACCAGATGAGTAGAGTGATTCCTTACAGCTGTTGTTCCTCAGAATTAATTTCATAACCTTTAGAGCAAATAGACTGACACATATTTCATAAACAATTTGTCTTATGCATTTGCTCTTTTCTGTCAGGCAACTCAAATGTTTGCTTGTAGGCTGTTTGAAAAGATCTGTTGTTTGGACTTTTCTCCTATGACAAGAGCATGGCTGTTATTCTCAGAGTTCTGTCTCTGAAAGAACTTGGAGTTGAAGATACTTTCAGCCAGCTGTAGACTTTATCAGTGGGGTTTGAAATGTAGCACAGTGCTAAAAGAGTGTGTTGTTTTGTTGCTTTCACAGTCTTTGAACAAAGAGGGTATTGAATTAAAGCAGTTTGGAGCATGATTGCATTGCTGTAATCTCGGAGATCATCAGATAAAGCTGGTTTGTTCTCTGACACTGTAAGATCAATACAATTGGTATGTTTTCAAGTAAAGGAAATTGTCCTTCATCCAGTACTTGTATTTGTTACTGGTAAAATGTAAATACCCATCTAATTTTATAAACAGCTTTTCAGTCAGCTGTAAGCCATCGTCATGGGAGTTGCTCTTGAGAGAGCTGTTCACTTCCTTGTGCCTTTAATTATCACTGTTCTGTTTCATTTGAAACAATGTATGTAGTAAGTAGCCTTATTAGTATAATACTAACCAGTGAAGGGAGATCTGTGCTATGGGTCGGTGTTCTTTGAGATCTGGTTTGCTCATCAGTTTTTCAATTCTTGTTCTATTTTGTTATTAAGCAATTTACATGGAAGTAAAATAAGAATTGAGGAGGTGTATTTTTTTATCTTGTTCTCTAATTCTGTGCATGAAATGCAATACTCAGCATGCTCAAGATTATAGTTCTCAATGAAGCACAGCTCAAAGAATTCTAAAGAGAAAAAAATTTTCCAGCAAATTGATTCAGTTGTAAAGAATAGAGCTGACAGTCTATAACATATGTACTGGATCATAGAACAGAGTTATAATGTATAACACTACTTGCTTGTTAGATAACTGCTCAGAGAACTACTTAGCTCTTGGTATTTAATGTCATTGCAGTCTCTGTCAATTCTTCTGTGGGGAAAATCTGCTCAGAAAAAATAAATTTCATAGGGGAAGGAGAAAACCCCCCAGCTATGAGTATCAACCTACTATTCAGTACTAGTTGTAGGAATTACTGCAGTTCAAGGTCCAAAGCTTTTGCAAAATTACATTCTCTTGTCATATGAGGCCTCTTTCTGCTGATTTTTCCCCCCTAATAATTGTAATTACTTTTCACCTCATTTAATCAAAGATATGAGAGCTTATGACTTGCTCAAAGTATAGAACTAAGCCCCTTTATGGGGGCAAAAAGAATAAAAAAGATGCTTCCTGATCAATGTAAGAGCAGAAAGAATAAGCAGATATAGGCAATAAAATTACTCAAGGATTTATGGGGCTCAAGTTTGTCCATGTGGATAAAAAAACCTGAATGCACCCAGGAGGGAATTTGAATTAACTGCCAGTTTTTAAACTAGGTAAATAATTTATCTGTTCAAACTAGTATGTTCGGATTGAAGCCTTTACTATTCCCACTGCCTTCATTATAAAAACAAACTATTATTAAATAATTGCAGATGACACCCGGGTTGGGCAGGAGTGTTGATCTGCAGGAGGGCAGGCAGATCTGGACAGGCGGGATGGATGGGCAAGGCCAACGGTGTGAGGTTCAGTCCAGCAAGGTGATGAGTCCTGCATTTGGGTCACAACAACTCCAGGCAGTGCCACAGGCTGGGGGAAAAGTGGCTGGAAAGCTGCCCAGTGGAGTGGGACCTGGGGGTGCTGGTCAGCAGCGGGCTGGATATGAGCCACTGTGTGTGCCCAGGTGGCCAAGGCCAAGGGCATCCTGGCCTGTGTCAGCCACAGTGTGGCCAGCAGGACTAGGGCAGTGATTGTCCCCCTGTACTTGGCGCTGGTGAGGCCACACCTGGAGTGCTGTGTGTGGGAGGGAGCTGGAGGTGTTTAGTCTGGAGAAAAGGAGAATCACCACCCCTGAAAGTGTTCAGAAGAGTGTGTATGTGGCACTTGGGGATATGATCTAGTGATGAAAATGGTCGTGCTGGGTTAATGGTTGGACTTGATGATCTTAGGGGTATTTTCCAATCTTAGTGACTGTGTGATTCTCTACTGTTATTTATTTAATCATAAAGCATTTTTTTGGTCTGTTTTACTGAAAGCTTCAGCAACCTGTATTGCAAGATGTTATGTCTTTTATCTGTAATTTCTTTGCACCTTCTGATTCAAAGCTTTAAACAGTCTTGAGAAATTCCTGAAATGTTTGGTGAACTCGGGTGAATCTTCAAACTTTGTTTATGCACATACTCTATTCCAGCTCCTGCTATGAATGACAGTCATGATGAGAAGCAGGAACTAGAGAGTATGTCTGAATTATTGCTTAAAAATTCTGTGAAACTTAAAATTCTCCATGCAAAATTTTTGTTCAAATCAAGTCTACTTTTACAGTAACTTTGTTTTCCTTCTGGAAGGCTTTACTTTTCTCTTACAAAGAAATAACATTTCTTTGATTCTGTTATTAAAACTGTTTTCCACAGGTTTTGAGTAATAAATTATCAATTAAGTACAATCAAAAACCTGGTAAGAATATCTGAAACCTGAAGACAAACATGGACAACAGTTTTGAAACTAATATAGTTTTAATGGCTATCTTGCTGGTTAATTGTTCTGAAAGTCTTTATGTGCAAGAGACTTGGTGTGACTTCCCAGGGCTGAGTTCAGAAATACCAGTGGTTGAATTATCAGATTATTGTGTCACATTAACTGCTGTGCAACACAAATGTTTGTGTGCTTAATACCAGTAATGGATCTGTCGCACAGCTCTGACTTGCAGAAAGAGGATTAAGGTTCAAATGGATAATCTACGGACTAGAACAACTGTTCTAAACAAGCCTTGCTATCGCTTCTTTGGACATATGCTCAGCCTTGGCAGAGCACACTATTTCTCTTTTTTAAAAATGTACTGTTATTATCTGTGATAAAGCTTCATTAATCCCATGCGTTACTGAAGAAGAAAATATAAATAAATTAAAACTGTAGTTAGAGGAGTATGGTATTACCAGTTGTTCTGGCTTCTGAACTATGAGGAAAGCAAACAAGCAAGCCCAGCTGAAGTGTCAGAAATGGGCTTTTTACCTTATGCTTACCCTTGAACAGATTTTTGTTGCCTCTGGTCTTGGGAGGGAGTACATTTCGCTTTCTGATGATTTAGTTAAGAAAACCCCAGAGTTGAGTTTCCTCACAGTAATACTAAAGTACACAGGAGTGACAACTACTTAGATGAAGAATCAATCATTGCTTAAGAAAACATACATTGGGAATACAGATTTTTTTCCTTGTTTATTTATTTATTAAGGTGTTATGCCAGTAGAATGCTTAATTTTAGAAGGTTCTTAGCATTATTCAAGCTGAGAACAGAAAGGGAAATCTCTTATCCTGTTGCCCAGTCTCCCTCAAGTTTGGTGGGAACAACCAAAAACTCAAACCAACCATACATTGCTCTTGCTCATTGAAACTGTTCCTAAAAGGGATTAGGTTTAGACTTTCCTTCCTTTTTTGACTGTGATAACTAAATTTGTATACAGGAATGCTTGGAACTTTGCTCAAATAAGTTACAGAGTCGCTTCTGTTATCTGCCTCTCCATGTGGGTAACCCAAACAAGAGTAATGGATCCTGGAATATTTTATTTTTGTTATTTGAAATGAGAAACATTATTGTAGGCACAGTCTTCCTGAAAGAATTACGCGTGCATCTGACACACCTTTGTTTTTACAGGATGGTATCACCTGCTCAAAACAGTCCTAGTTGGAGGGGTGGCAGTGGCAGTGTCTCTTGTGTTACGTATGCATTGTCTTGAAGATAACAGAAGTACTTATGTTGACTTGACATTCAGTGAAAATGTAGTTCAGGAAACCGTTGTAGGGTGGGATGGTCTAAAGCTGATAATAATGTTCTGGTCAACTTGATGATTTCTTAGATTCATTTGTTTACTTTCTCACTGGAGGGCGTTGCAACTGGTAGGTTTGGCATCTGCACCATGATTAGTTCACAGACTTGGTACTGCCTGTAAAAGGTCATGATCCTCAAGTGGATTTCCTGTCTTCTGAAGCAGGATTTTTTTGTGGGCCTGATATGTGGAATCAATGCAAATTTTCATAGTTCATCAGTTAAAAATAAAGAATGTAGCATGTACATAGCATGTTGTGGTGTGTGTTGATGTCTACAAAATCAAGATACAGAATGCATGCAGATTTAGGCTGTATTTGAGTGTTACTGATAGCAGTCATGAGCTAGAATTCTGATTAGACTTTGATTTCCCAAGCATATATGTATGCATTTAACCTATGGAGATGGAATTGCTCCGATTACGTCAGTGGAATCACTTAAAATTAAGTTTTACATGTGTAGCCTTCACATGAAAAGAAAGAGATACTGTGGGGCTTTGATGTATTTTTTTTCACCAGACTCTTTTGTGTGTGTTGCAGACTTGTAGCATCATGGTTAAAAATATATCTATCCTTATATCCACTTAATGATTTCTGTGTAAACTGTTAAGTCTGATTTATGCAGAGTTTTTGATTACCGTAATCAGCTTTAAGCATAGTTGCTCTAAACATAAAGCACGTTTGGGTAAAAAATGGTAAATAAAGGGACAAAAGTTGAAGAAGACTGTTAGCTGACCACGGGGCAGACCTGGAGACAGTGTAGTAGCTGCCAGAAGCACTGCATGTAGTTTGCCAAGAAGCCTCCTGCTGCTGAAACACCTTCCGTGGCTTTGCCAGCCTTGGCTGTGTGGTAATTTGATAAATAAAGAAGAGAAAGAGCAGAGATGCTGGAAAAAATAGGCCTGTGTGATTGTTTTGCATATTAAAATAAGCAACAGTAAGGAAGGCTTTAAGGTACTCAGAGGAAGTAAAACACATTTCAGTGAAATAAAAGAGAAAAAAGGTAAAATGTAGCATCTGTAAAAGCAGTGCAACTATATAAAATGCAAGGCACTTATTTCACATAATTCCAATTTCACATTGATTTAAATGAACCTATGTCCTTACTAGGTTTGCTCCGAGAAAATCGTTCCTTTAGTTCCATGAAGAAACACATAGAAACCAAGTGTTGGCATTGATAGCTTTATATTTTAAAAAGCTGCGTTAGCTGACTGAGTGGGGATGTCTCATGGTGGCTTCGTTTTGTGAATGCAATGGATGGAACAGATGTGGGGCTGGCAAGGGAGAGGAGGGGCAGATTGCATCCCTGGCAGCTAGGGAGGGGAGAAGAGACCTCCTTGTGGAGTCAACCTGTGGGGCAGCTCCAAAATTCCAGTCTTAGCTGAATGCAGATCTTAAAGAAATTGCAAGAAATGAGGGAAGAAGGGTGTTTGGGGAAGGGAGAGGAGCGCTATCTGTAAAAAGAACCCCATGATCAGAAGGGAGTGAGAAAGTTGAGTTACTTTAGCTCTTCTGTCTGCAGTGAACGTAGCCTTTGTGTGAAGCTGAGAGAGTATAGATTGGGCAGGGTGTGCTTCTTTTTTAGAATCGTAAAATTAGGGAAAAAAATTAAGTCCAGTTTTTCCATCTGTTCCTGGTTTACCCTTTAGCATCTTTTAACATCCGATGATACTTGCTGTGTTAGGTTGAGTCACAGTTCATCTAAACCATTGCTCTGTTTGGGTAAGAGCTAGTAGGAAGTGTTCAGCGACAGCTGTGAGAAGTGCAGGGCGTTTAGAGGGAGCTTTATCTTCTGTCTTAGTGATTTTGGGAAGTGCTGTTGTTACCCATGATACCATAAGGAATTCAAGATCTTCACAAAATATCCTTTGCCATCTCTATGAGATGTCAGGTATTTTTGAAGTGTTTGATGTCATGATTAGATAGCTATATATACTTCTTATCTGAGCAGTCACTTGTTGAACATTGAATGAAAACTGTCAAACAACACAACGTATAAATTGCCTGTAAAACCGAGGAACAAATTTTTCAAAACAAGTGATGGGCTAAATAACACAGGCTTGTCCTGCTATGAACATCACTGAAATGAACTAACTAATGTTTGAAGCTGTAAATGAACATGAAATTCCCATCTGAACTTGTCATCTCTCCCAAAAAATAATTAAATAATTGTAAAGTTTGTTAATTTTAAGTCTGGAAGACAGTTACTCTCCACCTAACCTCAAATTGTTTAGGTAACACTGGCAAGAAAGTCTTTATGGGCAATCTATTTTAATGCATGTGGTTATTCAAGATACCCTCCTAGAAATCTTTGTAATATTTAATTAAAATGTTAAAATATTTAATTACTGTAAACCACAGGGGATACCAATGCTATAATTGCATTTAAGATGAGGAAGAAAAGTAATTTGTTTTTCGAGTCTTCCTGATGTTATTAACAGTGGCATCAGCACTTTATCCTTTTTATTGTTTGAAAACTGATTAACTGCAGCAATCCTGTAAAATGGGATAATATAAAAAGTTAATATACATTTTAATACATCACACTAACAGAATGTGACAGTGTTAAAAGGAATGCCTTTAAATACATCTGTAAGTTTCTTTGGTACATTACTGCCTCATTATTTGGAGGGGTGTTTTTGTTCTTGTTCAGCATGGTTGGCTTTTTATTTGTTTTGAGTTTTTATGATGGGCAGAAATGTTTCTTCTGAATGTGTGCTTGGAAGAATCGCGCACATGGGAGAACATGAAATCTAGTATATGCTATATATATATATATACACACCTGGTATATGCTACAGTAAATTGGTGTAAGATACAAAGAGAACAAAATGCTTGAAATGATCCTTGTTTTGTGGGAGTGTTACTATTAGTTTAAAGAGAAATTAAACTAATAATGAAAGATACATGACTGACAGTCAGAAACCAATTTGGAAGTGTCATAAATTTGATTATAGTATGGAATTGGTCTTAATGAGAATGGGGTAAACTGCAGTGCTGTTTAAGCTTTGTGTATTTCATGGCTCTTAATTTATATAACAGTGTATTTTTTTTGCTTGTCTCAATGTGCTCTAAACCAATTCATAACTGTATTACAATCTCTAACCTACATAGTGGGTCAGGGCAGTAAGTTTGGTTTGAAACTAGTGTAGGTTTGCTTGCCTGGCTCACTGCTCTCAGCCAGGGAAGGGCTCTGGCCCTAGAGGTGAGCTACAGAGCAGAATCCATCTGTGTTTCCCTGTGGTGCTTGGTTTGGGGGGGTGTGAAAGAAGAGGTGGGGGAAGCTACCGGAGGTTGATCTGATAATGATCTTGGGGTGATCGTATTGGGAGACAAGTAGAAAGGGAGCCAGACAACCTGTATTCCCGGAAGACTGACCTAACTGTCCTAGATAGTTGGTGTAAGAGAAAGAGGGCATCTTCTGTTGCTTACATCGGTGTTTACCGTGGATATGGGAAAACGGAAGGCAGGCTGTCAATGCTGGGGGATGCACAAAAGTTTTGGGTTTCCTCTGTTTCTTCCTAGGCAAGGAAAGATGCTTTTCTAAAGGGTGATTCTGAATATTAGCCTAAAACAGCTGCTTTAGAAAAGTTCCTCTCGTACTCTTGGTTGTAGATTAAGTCTGGCCATGTTGGCCTGCCAAGGTTGAGTTCAATCTTTCTGAACATCACCCTCAGGACAGGAGCAATTGCAGTGGAATGCAGCCTTCTGCTTTGCTTATGGTAAGCAGAGCTTGTCAGGAAAATTATGGCTGAATATTTTAAGGTATTAGTACATACCAACAACTACAGAAATTTCTGATTTTGGACATACTCTGCTAACCATGCACATGGTGTTTTCAAATGGCTTGTCTGTAAGCCATTTTAACATTTGGAAGTTCTAAAGAGTGTTCATTTTCTCCAAATGCCAGGATTGGTGCTATTTAAAACAAACAAATAAAAAACCCCCGAACAAAACAAAAAAACCCAAGGAACACACAAACAGAATACCAAAACCACCAAAAAAACCTCTTAAAACCTTACTTTTTCTCTTATAACTCCTTTTTTCACTGTGGTAAGGTGAGTTTGTAAATGAGTTCTGATTTTTTTTATTAGATGACAGTGTGTTAACACATAGATCTTAGTTTAAACAGAAGAGGAAATTTGAAGGGCAAAAGTTCATACTCACATCCTAGAGGAATTCACAGAATTTTTGGTGTTGCCAGTGAAGTTTTATGTAAGTTCACATTTCAAAGCTCCTATCCATGTAAGGCTTTCTTTAATTATTTGGTACTTAGTGGTGGGGTTTTTTCTGCTACAATGGATTTACCCAGAGAATTTTTTTTTTCCATAACCCAGAAAGAACTCTGCAATATGATACTTGACTGCTGTGCTCAGCAAAGAACATATGAAAAATTCTTTGGGTTGCTTGCTGGGGTGAGTTCTATTTTCAGATTTTACACTTCATGATAGAAAATTTCATTGGTTTGCTCTACTTTCGTGTGTCAAACTTAAATTGTAATGGACAAATAAAAGTAGTAGTCTCTTTATCATTCTGAAAACGCTTGTGTTAGTTGATTGTATTAGTGGATTGAATTAAAATTCTGATTTTAATAAACGCAGTGAATGCAGAATGAGAGTACTCATTTTCCCTTTATAACATTGATTATTTTGCCTCATTTCTCATTATGGTAGAACAATAAATCAGTGGCAAAGGAATGGTACTAAAAAGAAAAAAGTATTATGAGTTAGCAGAAAATACCCTTTTTACAGTGCTGAGTATTAATTTGGAGACTCTTGTCATTTACTACTTTTTTCAAAGCTGCTTAGTAGTTAGAGCACAAGATTGAATATTTACTGTCCTGGGTTTGTGTTTGGTTTGTTTGCTTTTCAATAAACAGCTAACTCTCTGTTTTTGTATAACTAACTGCTGATTTAGTTGCGGTGATTTTCTTAAGTTCTCCTTATTGACAATATTGACAGATCTGAAGAGTTAAGGTGAAATATTTGTCTTCTCAAGGGAGCGAGTTATGATGAAAGGGAGTGTTTTTTCTCTTCTGTGTTTGTCATCCAGTGGTTGAGGAAATCCTTCTGCTGACAGTCGGTTACAAAGCACTAACTGTATGCATGTGCATGTTCAGATGAATATAAATGTTAATTTCCATATTTTTTGGAATGTTTATCTCCAGAATGTCCTGACCTCTGCGTTCCCTCTGCTTCTCTAAATTGAAATAGTTGTTCAATGGTGTCATAAAAAAATAGGGTTACATCCAATATTTTCACTGGATACATAGAAGTAAAACAAGTTGCTGTAGTTCAAAATTGATAATTGCTACTTTGCAATGCCAGACGAGTTTTCTTGTTCTGACAGCTACTGAAAGCAATAAAATACACCCATTTAAATGTGTTTTCTCTTCCTCCAAGGGTTTTTTAAAAAGGAAACTTTGCAGTAAATATTCACACTATTAGGTCACTTACTTGTAGGTTATTTGCATATTTAGTATTTTGTTTAATCTGGTTGTTTAAATGGTACAATTTTGTCTCAGCGTTTCTGCATGTTAAAAAAGGAATACATGGAATCCTTTGAAGCTATTTTCAAAGAACAGTATGACACTATTCATCGTTTGGAAACAAACAAACTGAGAAATGTTGCCAAGATGTTTGCTCATCTACTGTACACCGATTCAATTCCCTGGAGTGTAAGTTAAAAAGCTATTGTCTTGGATTTCTTTTCAATAGTTAATCTCCAGTACTCCACCATAATATATAATGTATTAGTTCTAGTATTTATTCTACAATTTGGGACAGCTTGTACTTGTAGCAAACTGGATTACGTTAAGTCTCTTCTCAGACACTGCTGAAAATTCTGGTTGGTTCCATCTCTTTTTGCCTCTTGCACATCATTTTCAGGGGTGGATCTAAGCTGTTATTTTATGGAGCTCAGCCGGAATTGGTTGATTAAAATGTACATCCTCTAGAAAAGAATTTTGAATTTTTAATCTCTTGATTAAACTTTATTTTAGTTCCATTAAAATAAAAGTTGCATAGAATTATAGAACATTTAAAAATACTGCCATTTTATGATTTAAATACAAAATAAATAAAAGTAATCTTGCATTCTGAGATATAATACTATAACATTAAAAATGAAGAAATAAATATCAAGGTAACTTTTCTTTTCAAATTGTTTTATTCTTGTTTCATAGCCTAGTCTAATTGTCAGTATTAAGTCCCAAATCTCTAACTTTTTGAAAGTTCACACATCTGATTTTCTCTTATGGAGCTTTCCTAAACACAATAAATCCTTCAAGAATTGCTTGTATAAATGTGATCAGAAGCTGCTCCCAGGTGGTAGAAAAGAATTTTTGAGGAAGACAGTCTTGACTAGAAATTACAGAATTTATGTTCTATTATAAAAAAGAAATAAAAAACAATCTCTGTTAGTTATTTCATAAGGACAAAAGTTTCTAAGATAAATAAAATAATACATGTTTAAACTTAAGGATTTATATTTTTCTGAATGTTTTCAGGTCCTTGAATGTATAATACTGAGTGAAGAAACTACAACATCCTCCAGTAGAATTTTTGTCAAAATATTTTTTCAGGAACTGAGTGAATATATGGGGCTTCCTAATTTAAATGCAAGATTAAAAGATGAGTAAGTTGAAATTTTATTTTCAAAACTAAATTTAATGAGCTTCTTTATCTGACAAAGTATAGGTAAGAACTCTTTGTTAAAGTTCAGTTAAGTTCTGCAGCTGCAGTAGTTCAGCGTTAAGTTCATGTATAGATTTAGTCATTGCTGAGTCACATGAAGGTGAGTGCATTGCCATCATTTTGAGTTCAAATATGTGTATGACCATTTGCAAGATATATCTTTGCCCTCTCGCCCTTCACCCCAATGATTCTCAGTTTTGTGTAAGAATTTTCCAAGTGTGAGTCTATTATTATAGTCAGCTATATATCTAGCTGCATATTAAATGTTGCTATGACTTCTTTTTCTGACAAAAATTAGAAAAAACCCACACAATTATTAGTAACAGGTTTTCTAGGATTGGTTGCTTATCCTTAAGTGTAATGTAAATAGCACCTTTTTTTAAATCTGTATGGCATTTAGTGCATTGCATTCTGGCAGTGTTACTTTCAGTTGTTTGAACTGTTTCCTATAAGTTGGCATTTCTTCTGTGTATGATAAAGAATTTGGTAGATGCTTTAGCTCATGTAAACTTAAATTTGAAACTTGAGGCCCTGTATGGGGAGGTTTCAGCTTAGGTACCTAGATCTTTCAGCTTCTTGGTCGACACGTATTATTCTTTGCTGTCACAGGCTGCTGCAGTTTCACAAGTCACTTCAGGGCATCTCATGGTCTGTCAGTATGCATGCAATTCTGTGTGTGAAGAAATTTGTTTTCATCAAAGAGCAAGTTTTTCAATAGCATTTGATAAGATATATCATAGATACAGTCAATGAAAGAACTGAAAAACGCATGAAGAAACTTTTGCTCTCCTCTGGAGATCCATACAGTTTCTTTTTTCAGTTTCTTCATGTCAGTGAGAGTGCTAAGCTGGAATGGTGTTTAATTCAGATGTTTGTTTCCATCAGGACACTGCAGCCTTTCTTTGAGGGATTATTGCCTCGGGATAACCCAAGAAACACTCGCTTTGCCATCAATTTCTTCACTTCTATTGGCCTTGGAGGACTAACGTGAGACAATTTTCTGATTTGATACTCACTTTCTTCATCCTCCCTCCCCCCGCAAACAAAAAAAAAACCTGAGAAGCAATTTTTTTTTTTTTTTTGCTAATTAGGGATGAATTGCGGGAGCATCTTAAAAATGCACCGAAGTTGATTATGACACAGAAGCAAAATGTTGAGTCATCAGATTCCTCTTCATCTTCAGAGACGGACTCTTCCTCAGATTCTGAATCTGACAGCAGCAGTAGTAGCTCAGAGTCATCCAGCAGCAGTGACTCCTCATCTAGCAGTGACAGCACCAGTGACTCAGGTACTTAAACACTAGCCTTATAATGTTTTACTTCTCTTTTATTTACTTCTATACATCTGCTTATTTCTGTTTCCATGTATACTTGTTTGGAGGACAATCTGGCTATAGACAGTATTAATTTCTCTACTTTAAAAACTAACAGATTCTTTTTTAACTTAGTTTTAAAACATTAAATATTGCTCATGGAAACTTTTTTTTACTTTAGAAGAACAGAGTTCCACTTTTAGAGACTTAAGTGTCTGAGAAACATTGTTTTTTAGATCACTTTTTTTAGACAATTCATACCTGTTGCACACTACTAAGACTTCAGTTTATTGGAGGATGGAGGGATTAGAGTCATTCCCTATTAATATCTCTGTGGGATGTTTACTGGTGAACTGCAGAGACTAATGTCCACAACTCTCTTTTGCTTGGCTTAATCGAGTGAGCTTGATACTTAATAATACTTGTGTCCTTCCCTGTAAATATGTGCTTCTTTGTGAGTCAAAAATTACTTCATTCAGTTCTAGCAATGTGTTTAAATATTATTCTCCATCTAAGTCTCCATTTCTAATTCCTCTTCTTCAGGAAGAGTTTGTGTGGTATACAGTGGATGCTCTTGTCTGTAGAGAAATCTCCAAGGAAGAATTAGCTTTTGCTGACAACTTTCTATTTTTATGCGTTATAATTAGTGTTTAGCATCTTATACCATCCTACTGATGTAGAACCTTCTATTTGACATGAATTATCATAAACATTGCTTAGTCTTTAAAGTACCTGCTAGTATGAGTTAGTGTGTGCAGTCTCCCCCAGAATATATATAGCATGAGCAGATGATAACACAGCATGACCTCCTGTAGTACAGAGGTTTGCTGATTCAAACTTAATTTGATTTATTTATGTGCCTTTGAAATGAAAATTTTGATTAATAAAATAAAAGCAATGTGAACTGCTCATGCTTTGGAAATGCACTTGAGTTCTCCATCACAGTTGTAGTGCACTGGAGTGTGAGCTGTGTGCCATGGCACTAATCGCATTAGTGACGACAGCACGAGGGGCGGGCACTGTCACACAGGGTCAGGGAGGCTCTGGTTGAGCACAGGGCCAGATGGCTCCTGCATGGGCAGCTGCAGCTCTGCTGAGCTGCTTGATGGGAACCAGAGGGGCAAGTCCTTAATGACAGATCGACTGAGTCTGCAGTCGCGAGGATGAACACTTGATTTTGCGAAGTTTAGGACCTTCGCTTTGACTGCTTGCCTTTTCTCTGTTTAGGAACATATTCATTAGAATTCGCATCTTAATACTTTTGCAGCCTGCTTTCGCTTTTCTTTTTCTGGTTCTTGTGTACTTTAATATAGTAGTAAAAACACTAATTGCAGATAATACTTTTTAACGGTAAACTTAGTTGAGGCGTATTACTGATTATGACTCCAAGTCCTCCTGTGTTTGCGGCTTTTTAAATCTATAAAATTACTTGTAAGAGTTAAAAGGCATTTTTCAGAGGAATGTGCCTGCAGTATTCCAGTATTAAAACAGTGGAGGGGATAAGAAAAATAGAAAACCTTCTGATTAGAAATTGAGCATAGAGCTAAATTAGAGATTACTGTTTTACTGCCAGAAAATGTTTGAGATTTCCATCAGCTAGCTCAGCTCAGCACTGCTCTGGGGAGGTAGTTCTAACCAAAACAGGTCCAGCAGAGGATGAAATTTATCTGTTATCAACGCATCTGGTTCTTTTCTATTTACTTTCTCTTGTCTTTTTCTGTATTCTGTTGGATGTAAAATAGTGTGGAAAACACTGTTTAAAAAACTTAATGGATTAAAATGTATCTGAATTGATCATTGTATTTTATCAGAATTTTAGGAAGCCTTAGTTCAGACATGAAATTAGAAAACTGCTATAGAATTTGGATGTTATATGTACTAGTAAGTCACTTTATGGCTGTGATATTTTCAAAAGGTAATGAGAAACAGCTGATGTGATACTATAGTTCATACAGCAAGGTGAATTAATGCTTACTCTAAATGGCTGTTAGTGACAAATACTGTGGAGCGCAATCTGGAGGTCCCTTATAAAGAGTAAACAGGAAGGGTAAGGCCTCTTCCACTGAGGTGAGCACTGCTGTGTACTTAGAAAGACAGAAGTTAATTTTAATCTTGTTGACAAAATTGTCACTATTTCTTCTGAAAAAATGAACCCGAGGGCCATTTTTATATTGCTGCAGTACAAATATCTCAAGCCATTTCATCATTCCTCTATTTCCTTGTAGGATAGTGTTGGAGATTTTTTCCCCATCTGCTGTTTTTAATCTCCATTGTCTGATAAGCTTTTTCAGGAAAAGTAAATGATTTTGTGACTGGATAGTCTGGGAAAGGTCATCTTCCTAAAAAAGATTGTGAGAGTTGCTTTAATATATGACTTTACAGCCTGTGCCTGGTCCTTTTTTATCAAGTCAGCAAGAGGATGATGAGAGCAGGTAAAGGTTTTCAAAGGACAGGCATCAATTGGAGTTAGCTAAGGCATAAAAATCAAAGTTCATTATTTTGGAACTTTTGTCCTGATACACAAAAATTTTTTGACAAAACAATAGATTTTTTACAGTTTTTTCTGTATTTTAATAAGCATATTAAATTAAACTGCAACCTTAATCCCATAACATGTTATAATTTCAGATGTTTCTAAAGCCAAAAGAAGGAGAATGCAGAAGAAAAATAGAGAATCTGATAAATCTTCCAGGAAAAAACAAGAAAAAAAAAAGAAATCAGTTGAAAAGAAAACGGGAAGGAGGCATCAAGAGGACAGAAGTGATACTGAGAACAAATCAGAAAGAAATCACCGACATTTAAGAGAATCACACAGAGATGAGTCCAATGGCAGAGATAGTTACCGTAGTGGGAAGGATAGGAACCATGACAGAAGTAAGGATCTAGAAAATAAACACAGTAATTCAAAAGTTAAGAAAGCAGACAGAAGAGCTTCTTTGTCTGATGATGAAAATTACAGACAGGGGAGCAAAGATAATGGACATCGCAGTAGAAAAAGAGAAAGATCGAAATCCAGAGAGAGACACCATGACCATTCGAGTCCGAGAGACGTGGACCAAGAGGAGTGGTACAGAAATGGTCCAGAGAAACACCGCGAGAAGTACAGCCGCTACTGCGACCAGTACTGGGACTCCAGGAGGGATGAGGACAGGGAATCCAGATGGAATGAGGATAGGGAATCCAGATGGAATGAGGACAGGGAATCCAGAAAGAACAAGGAGAGAGAGTCCAGAAGGATGGAGGACAGGGAATCCAGAAGGATGGAGGACAGGGAATCCAGAAGGATGGAGGACAGGGAGTCCAGAAGGATGGAGGACAGGGAGTCCAGAAGGATGGAGGACAGGGAGTCCAGAAGGATGGAGGACAGGGAGTCCAGAAGGA